>PVHX01016437.1:0-43298 GCA_004024805.1 Geosciurus inauris | reverse complement strand
GCGCGGTGGCTCACGCTTGTAATCCCAGCACTTAGGGAGGCTGAGACAAGAGAATCGCGAGTTCAAAGCCAGCCTCAGCAATGGCGAGGCGCTAAGCAACTCAGTGAGACCCTGTCTCTACATAAAACACAAAATAGGGCTGGGGATGTGGCTCAGGGGTCGAGTGCCCCTGAGTTCAATCCCTGGTACCAAAAAAAAAGAATCTACTAAGCAAAACTTGTAAGACCTATTTTGGAAATATTTGTTAAATCTGAAGTCATAAATATATTGCCTCTGAGGCATTCTTTACCTGAGTCTTTACCTGAAAACAAAAGGTTTAGGGGCTTTATTCTCTATTCCAACCTTAAATGTGAAGTAAACTTGTAGGCAAACACATTTATGCAACATATACCCTGGGTGAGGCCTTCTGTCAGGTGTTGGGGATATAGGAAAGACTTAAGAGACTCAGAATGAGGATTAACAAAGCAGACAGGACATATAGGCTGAGAATACTAAACACACCGGACATATGTCTTGGGGCAGGAGCCAGAGTGGTGTCAGCAAGGCTTCCATTAAAAAGAACCTCACAATGACTCTTAAAGGACAAGACAAGAAAGGAGGGGTTAGCCAGGTAGAGAAAGAGAATGGCATTCCAGGGAAAAGAAGCAGATCAGACAAGGCACAGGAATGTGAAATCGTAAGTATCTTCAGAGAAAGGTGACAAGTGGAAAGAAACAGGATGGGTGAAAATATACCATTGAAAAAACCAAGTTATGAAGGAGTAAAATTTCCAGACTTAAGTGTTAGGAACAGATGCTCTGGGCATTGGGGAGACAAACCAGGTTTTTAAGCAATGACATATTCAGACTTGACTGTAGAAAGATCTCCCTGAAGCTGTGGAAGTGAAGGGAAGGGAAGATGTCAGTAACAGAAGACCAGACAGGAAAATGTTGCAATCATGATGGAATGTAGCAAATATAATAGCAATGGACTGGGGAGAAAAACATTTAGGATGTTCTGGTGGGATCCCAGAACATTTTATAAGGCTTCATTTGGATAATGTCATTAATAATATCAGATGATGGCCAACATTTACAGTATTGATAATATGTACCAAATACAATTTTCAGCACTTTAAACATTGAAGTCTCACTAACTCTATAAGTAGGTATTGTACTCATTCCTATTTTACAGATGAGGAAGCTGAAACTCAGTTAGAAAAATTGGCCCAAGTTCACACAGTAAATTTTGGACCTAGGATTAAAATTCAGCCTATGTGGTTCTGAGAGCTAGAGCTTAGCCATTTCCTATGCATTGATCTGAAGAAAATGTGCAATGAAGGAGCAGCTGCAAGCTGAGGAACAGAATATCAGGTCAGCTCTGGACGAGTGAATTCCAGTGCCCATAAACCCAGGAGGACATGTATCAGGACTAAGGAGAATGCTTCAGAGCCTCTATGTGTGCAGAAATGCCAGATTCCCAGAGAAGGATTCCCCAGAGAAGCAGCACAGTGTGACCATGCCAAGCCAGTTCCCTCCTAGACTCTGCCAGGTACTAGCTGGATCAACTCACTCCCTGTTTCTGGATCATTTTCCTTACTTATGAAATGATTATAATCATACACTTCCATGATTCTGTGCAGACTAAATAAGACATCTTATATGAAGCTCCAGGTGCAGGCTTTGGTACCTAAATATGATTTGTTAAATACTTAATCTCCCTTCCTAGACCTTGTCCATGGCTAATGTGGTACTTGACAGAAAGACATGGGAAAGTCTCAATACCCTATGTAACTTCTCTGTGGTTAGGAGATGAGCAGTCAGAACTTCCCTGGAGCCTAGAGAAGACAGAGGGTGGCTTAGGAACAACTCATGCTGAACATCATGCTCCCAATCCCCAGTCCAATGTACAAGGTGGCCAGCTCTAGACCTGATAGATTTCCTTATGTTCATGGAGGAACTACGGCTTGCCTGTCATCACCACTAGGCTCTGGAGGCATGAAGATGACTCTGGAGTAGGAGAGGTCATTTCCACCTTGGAGGGGGAAATACAGAAAATGTTGCAAGAGGAGGTGTCCAGAAACAACTGTTCACCAAATATATTTTAAGATTGATTGGAGTTAATGCCAATCCTCCCCAAAAGAGGAAGGAGGAAAGATCATGTCAACTCGTGTTAGCACAATGGGTGCTTTTCAAATGAAGCATAGCATGATAGTGCAAAAAAATGCTCTCAGAACACAGCAGATGTTGTTTTCTGAAATGTTCTCAGTTCTTACTTCCCATGGGTCATACATGCAAGGATTTAAAGAATTGAAATTGAATGGAAGAAACACCATTTAAAAGTCTAGAGGGAATGTCCAGCTCAAATGACTTTGCTCTTTCAAACATAGAAACATTCATAGTTGCTAAAATGGAAGTTAAATGGGGTTGGGTAAAAAAATCCATCATCTTGGTAAGCATCAGTCTGGATGGTGGGGGAGGAGCCCAGTCTTAACCCTGGGTCTCCATTGCCTGCTCTGGAAGCACTGTGCTCAGGCCACATCCCTCTTCCTTGGTGTTAGGCCCTGCAACACACCTTGGTGAAGGCCTTTGTGAATATTTCACAGAAGGATTAGAGTAGGTTTCTCCTCCTATGCTGCATTTGGGCTGGGGAAGAGCTCTCAAAGCAGGCAAGACCTTTCTCTTTAAAAGTTTCCTTTTAGTGAGACCCTGCCTCTACATAAAACACAAAATAGGGCTGGGGATGTGGCTCAGTGGTCGAGTGCCCCTGAGTTCAATCTCCAGTACCAAAAAAAAAAAAAAAAAAAAAGTTTCCTTTTATATGTCTCTTGAGAGGCGATGAGGATCCACCTGCTCTTTTGAGCCAGTTTTCTGCTTCAACCCTCTGGGAGGCACTTTGGAGAGATGTTCATTTTTATTTCTAGGAAGCCACATTGCCATAACCTTTGAATATCTTTGGGAGAATTAAATTACTTCTTAAATATATCTATTATGTTTGGTTAGAGCAGTTATAGTGGAAAATAACATCATTTTGCTAATGTCATTTTAGCTTTATCATTATAACAAGCTTATTTTCTTAAAAGGATGCTACCTTTTTGTTTTAGTCAGCTTTCTTGCTGCTGTGACTAAAGGATCTGACCAGCAAAATTATAGAGGAAGAAGAATTTATTTGAGGGCTCACGGCTTCAGAGGTTGACAGCTGGCTCCATTCCTCGGGCTCAAAGTGAGGCCAGACATTACAGCAGGAGAGTGTGGTAGAGGGAAGCAGCTCACATCACGGTGATCAGAAAGCAGAGACTCCACTCTCCAGATACAAATATATACACCAAAGCCACACCCTAATTCCCACCTCCCCCAGCCACATTCTACCATTTCAGTTACCACTCAGTTAATCCCTATCAGGGAATTAAATCACTAATTGTGTTAAGACTCTCACAACTCAATCATTTCTCCTCTGAACCTTCTTGCATTGTTTCACACATGAGCTTTTGGGGGACACCTCACATCCAAACCATAACACCTTTCGTGAGGTTTACTTGTTCAACTTACCCATCAAAGTCTGAGTATCTGTGGGAAATCTCCCCAAGAGTTGGTATTTTGGAATGATTGCTTTCTCTTCTCTGTTCAATAGCACTTTGTTCAGACCACTATGTAGAACTGATATCTGTAATAATTAGTAGTTAATATGATTTTCTCTTAGGAAACTATGTTGTAAGCTCACTAAGCATAAATGGACTGCCTTTTATCAACACAACCTCAGGGGTGCCTACAATAATCCAACTATGGCCTTGTTCTTGCTAGAACTGACTGCATGATTGTGTTCTACAACCAGGTACACTGCTACTGTTATCAACAATCATCACTATGCCCAAACCATGTCATCTGTCTCAGAGGCTAGCTTGAAAACCACCAAGCTAATATCTGATTTTTTAATTTAAGATCTTTCATTTATAGGAAAATGAAAAAAATTTCAACTTAAGCAAATGAGCGTGGAGTTCAATGTCCAAGAAATAGTTTATATTAACAGCCTGGAAAGCTGGGCTGGCAACACATACCAAGTGCAGCTTTTGGAATGTGCTCCTCTTTCTGAAAAAGAAATCCTAAGCACACAATGGGTGGTCCTTCCACATGTAACAACTTAGACTTTAAGATACCCAGCAACATTTGGAACCCTCCTTTTAAAGGACTGTAAAATGAATGCTTGGCCAGTACATTTCACGGGCCACTTGGGCAAAAGCCAATTGTCAACCATAAATGGGGCTTGTTATTCCACTGCATGTTGAAGGTCAACTGTCCCCAAACAACCACTCCAATCCCTAGCTAATGGCTTCCCACCAAGGGAGAGTATGGAGGGGGCGTTTTTTGGGAAGCTCCATCTTTCTAGTTCTCAAAAAGGCCTGTGTTCAGGAAGTTGTTGCTTTATCCCTGAAACGTTTGCAGTGGAATGCAATTATATTCAGCTTATTTGGCAGTAAATTTTATTTTGGCAGGGCAAGAGGTGTTTCCATAGAGTTTTCCTTCTGGTATTAGTGGTATTATTATCACTATAACCATAGTAATAATAAGAAATACCATTATTGGATTGCCAACCATGCGCCAAACCTTATGTGCAATTTATAGATAGGGAAACTGAAGTTTAGAGAAGTTAGACATCTTAACAAATGTCAAACATCTAGCAAGAGTAAAGGCTAGTTTTATAGGCTTTATATATTTATCCCTTCAACATTTATATGTGGAAACCTAACCCCCAAGGTGATGGTATTAGGAAGTAGGGACTTTGGCTGGTGATTTGGTCATGAGGGAAAAGCCCTAATGAATGGGATTAGTGCTCTTCTTAGTTCCAGAGAACTCCCTTGACTCTTCCATCATGTGAGAATGTAGTGATAAACAGACTCTCACTAGACAATGAATTTGCTGGAAACCTGTTCTTGGACTTCCCAGACTCCAGAATTATGAAAAGCAAATGTTCATTGTTTAAATTACTCTATTTTAGCAACCTGAACCTATAAAGATAGTTAGCATTTGGGTCAATGCTATTTACTCTAAATATTACACTCTTGACCATTATGCCACACTCCTCCAACACATGGCAATTGCAAACACAGTTTGAGGAGCCCAGGATCAAAGGTGTGAGTTGTCCATAGAGGCACTAAGATACCACATTCTGGCCCACAGTCCTTGCCTGTGTCTTCCGCTGCTTGCTAAATCCATGATAATATGGGGCATAAGAAAAATGAAACAACAAAACACTGAATTATTGGGAAAATAATGGATAAAATGCTATTTTATTCCATGTTTCCAGGACTTCATTTTTTGATATACAAATTCACATTTATAGATAAGATGGCAGCTGACACCTGAATCAACACCTGACACCTGAATCAACCATTTCCAGATTTCCTCAGTAAGGATTAGCAGAATATAAAAACAGAAAGCTGTTTCCTTGACAATTGAATGAAGTGTCATCTATGCAGAGAAATTTCCACTACTAATAGAACAGGTGGGTCTGGATAAACAAAGGCAAAGAGGTGTTATGGTTTGGAGAACCGAATGCTCCCCCAAAGTTCATGTGTTGAAAGCATGGTTCCCCAATGCAGCAAGGTTCAGAGGGGGAACTTTTAGGCAATGATTTAATCATGAGGGCTCTGAATTAATCAATGGATTAATATAACAAATGTATTAATCCATTTATAGCTGAATGGCTTACTAGGAGGTGGGACCTATTTGGAAGTAGTCACTGGGATTATGTCCTGAAAGGGCATAGCTTTTCCCTGAACCCTCTCTCTCTTGCTTTCTGGCTACTATGAGCTGAGCAACTTTCCTCTGTCATGTCTTTCTGCCATGATGTTCCTGCGGTGGAATCAGATGACTGAGACTAAGACTTATGAAACCATGAGTCATAATAAACCTTTCCTCCTCTAAGCTCTTTTGTCAGGTATTTTGGTCACAACAATAAAAAGTTGAGTAAAATAGGATGGCAAACTAAAATTTACTTCTTCTCAATGAAGACCTCATGGAAAGACTCCTAGTATCTCTAAACTAAGAGGGGTGAAATATTGGATAGAAGGAGAAGGGCAGAAAACCTACTCTATGAACATTCTTTTCAGAACAAATTGTCAGTCTACACAGAAATTCAGAAAGCAAAGCTTCCTTTTCAATGAGTAGTTAGGAGGATACAAAACCAATGTATATTTCACGGTTATTTTGTGATCCTCCATTTCTTCAGTATTCAATGTGCAAGAAGTTGAGAGAAACATTAGAATGATTATTGAACATGAAGAAAATCATTTTCCTTAAAATTTGTGTCAGATTTTGTAGGCAGATTTAAGACCTTGATACAAACAGAAGAAACATAGAGGCTAAGAAAGATGCCTCAGATCAAAAAGGGCATCCCACCCTGAAGAGTCAGAAAAATCTTCCTGTCCAATTATAGGAAAAGAAAAAAAAATTCTGAGTCATATTCTCAACAAGATCCGAAAGAGTATTGAAACTATATACCAAATTCAGTATTTCTGAAGGAGGAATAATCTAAGATACATTTTTAAAATTCATATGGAAATGAGAAGTATAATCCACTCCTCTTGTTTCCATATTACAGAGAAATAAGTCTATGAGAGACTTGGGATGAACTTGTCCAGAAATAAGAGTAGTATATATATGTATATATGTACATGTGTATACATATAATTAAACTAAAGATGAGAGAGTTTTAAGGTGAACAATGTAGTTCTCTCCCACAGGGCTCTTTGTATGATGATGTGGACCCACAACTAGCCCCATCGCTCATTCCATAGTGTTTATTTCTGGCCTAAGGGTATGACTTAATGCTACACATTCAGGAGGGATCAGGACTTCTGTTCAATGGTTGTGGGGAGAAATATGCCTGGTTATGAATGATCATTCTGAATGCTTCTGGAAGCCATCTGATATTATGGAAGATCCTGGCCTGAACATAAAGACAACACAGGGAGAGGCTGGAGCCAAGGGAATTGATAACAAAACAAAACAAAACAACAACAACAACAAACTGCCAGGGATCCTTCTTATTCCACAATAAAAGCATAATTCTCTCTGAATTTTCAGAAACACATACCAAAACATTTCATTAACTATTTAAGCTAGTATAAGTTGGACTTTCTGTTACATTTAATGGATATATAAATAGAAGATAGATCCAGAAGATTAATTATCTATTCAAGTGAAAGACTATAAGGAGAAAATAGAACAGAGGCAGCTGATGTGTTGATATAGGAATTAGAGAACTTAGCTGAGCTGAAAAATTTTAGTCTGAAAAATTTCACTAAAAACTAGTAAAATTAATTAAAATAATCTAGTGTCTAAACATTTATTTACTAAACATTTAATTTTTAGAACTAAGAATCTCAGAAGCATCCAAAAAAGAAAAAAGAGGATCAGAGGTATAAGGAAGAAAAGAGAAAAAGGAAATGGGAGTGGGAAGAAGGGGAGGAAAAGTAGAAAAGGAAGAAGAAGAAAATTATAATAGGACAAAAAATATATATATTATTTGTTGTTTTTAGATATACATGACAGTAAGATGTATTTTGACATATTTGAATTAATATCTAATGCTCTATCTAACCAGAAAGCAAGAAATGGAATCCTGTAGATTATTCAAAGAATATTACTTGTATGAAAGACTCAAAGAGACCATGCTGTGTGTTTACAAAATCCCATTTCTTTTTTCTGCGGAGCACACAGCTGTACTGCATTTCCCAGCCTCCCTTGCATCTAAAGTAATCATGTAACTAGTTATCACCAATGGAGCCTAAGTGTGGTAAGGAGAGTCACTGACCAAAGGAACAGAATCTCATCCTTCTTAATCTCTATCTTCCTTGTTTACTGGCCAGATGCAGGGAATCCAGACTCTGGACCCTGGGAAGATGATGGCACCAGCAATGGAGCATTATTAATGCCTGAATGATTGAGTGGAGCACAAGTCCTCACCAATCAGCACTGGGCTGGCACAAGAACAGAAAATAAGCCTTTACTATGCTAAGCTAACGAGAAATAGGAATTATTGTTGCAGCAGGTAGCTTACTCTGACTAATAAAACATTAATCTTGTTATTTTAAGGATGGTTCACATGAGAGGCAAGAGGAGGAAACAACTATAACACATCACAGCAAGAAAGGAAAGGGAAAGAGGAAAATGCATAATTATTTTGACAGATTGAAAGATATCATCTGATAAGATTTAATATCACAAATAAATTCAAGCTATTATTAAAACTTCAGAAAAACTATAAATAAATGGATACATTATTTCAATTTACATAGCAATACTCATTTGAAAGCAAAACTCAAACCAATTGTTCAATACAACAGTGCAGTTCCACAGCTATTTCAATTAAAGACAAGATAATAATGTCTGAAAAGTTCAAGCCATTAATGACAAGAAGCAATATGATTATAATTACTAGAAAGAAGGAGACAGTGCATCATTCATATACTGAAAACTTAACAAAATTAATTAACATATTTCAGTTAAAAATAAAATTCAACAGCTGAAAACTAATTAAAATTAACTGATATATTTGAATTAAAAATAAAATTTAGGCTTATGGTTAAATACAAAACAAATATACAAAATTCTTGGGGTTTTGTATACATCAGAAGTGATCCATAAGAAAAATCCTATAGTAAAGATCTACTTTAGGAAAGACAAGGAATAAACAAGAAGGCAGAAAGGACCTGGGGTTAATACAGAGAGGAAAGTTCAGGATCTACACGAGAAAATTCAAAATGTTATCAAGTGACAGAGCAGAAAAAAAGAATGCATTGTGAAACATAGCATGCTAAATTCTAGTTATGAAAATTCAATAGAACATAATCTCAAATCTCAAAGAATATTCATAATATAGTACGCTGAAGTTTTCTGAAAATATTATAGCTGAATATATATTTTTATATATTTGTTCACATTTTTCTTAACTGGAGATGTATTGTTTTAATCTAAAAAACTGGACTAAATAATACAAAAGTTTAGGAGGATAACTAATGCCAAGTGGAGACAAATGCTTTTTAGAAAATAGTATTTGTGACCTGGCTGAGTTAAGGGCTACTGTTCTGATTCCACTCCACATCTGAGCATCACTGCCCATTATCCTCAGAAACCTGTCACATACTTAGGGTTTGTCCCCACCATAGCTGTGGCCTCTTGACTTTTCTATTGCTGTGCAGTCTTCCTGGGTTTTCTATTTCCTTTACTTGATCAGTATTCTCTTCTCTAAAAGTTCTTTGAATTCTGATAGGTTCTTCATTCTGCATGCTTAGCCTGTCAAACTATCAGGCCAGGCACTGTCTGTCCTTTCAGTGGAGTCCCTGCATTTCCTTAGGAAGCAGAGGGGTTAAAAGAAGGAAATGTACATCCATGTAAAAAGGAGTTTCTTCTCCTGCCCAGGTCTCGGGATAGTTTTCCTTTGGCAGCTGAGGGATTCTGAATGTACACTTTGACCCAAATCAGCTCTTACTCTGGACATCCCAAACTGCTTTCAGAAGACTGTTCCAAGATGGACTATTCTGATTTCTGGGAAAAAATGCTCTATGGCCCCTAAACACACCTACCCTGCCATTGACATTGGTGTGTTTTCCTCTTATCCTGACCCTGGGAAGCATCCTCCAAATATGCAATGGATTTATTATGAGTTGAACTGAATGGCTCCATGGTATAGATTCTTAGTTGAATTTCACCATGTAAATTGTCTGGATTACTTAACTACTCTGTTGAGACAGGGTGATCCAAAAAGCAACTGGATGTTACAGCCAGAATAAACTCCATTGTGATTTAATACTATATTTTAATTAAGTTTTACTTGAATATATGTTTTTGGCATCCAAATATTCTTGAATAGTTCTTTCATAGAATTAGAGTTGTTTTAGGGCTTCAGTGGGAATACAATTTCTGGCCCACCTTCCTCATTTTCCAAATGAGTTGACTCTGGCTTGGAGAGGTTAAGTGGCTTTCCCAGAGACACACAGTGAGGGACAAGCCTGACTCCAACATCAAGGTTCTGTCCCATTTGTAAAGTGAGGATTTTTTAAAGTTGTGGACAAAAGTAACAACATGGCTACCACAGTCATGAGACCCAACCCAAAGCAACCCATGTATTTCTCTATCTTTTCTTGGCTAGAATGTGACCCTCACTTATCTCTTCTTACTGTTCCATGTATATGACTTTTCCTGGATGGTGTGGTTTTTTCCTATGACACATTACCTGTTCCCATTTATCTGATCTTGGCTTGTCTCCTTTCACATAGTATGCTACTTGCTTTAGTCTCTAATCTTAGTGAGCTACTTGTTTAGCATGGCTTGGATCCCTCTTCTTGATAATTCCATGATGAAGGCATAAGTTCTAGATCCCTGCTTAATTTTAATACTGAGATTAGACCCCAGGCCTTTATACACTGCATTATTATCTTATTATCTTAAAAAAAAAAAACAGGTTACAAACTTGAACCTCAAAGATGAAGCTTTTCCAAATATCTGTTCTTTGTTTATTTAGATATAATTAAAATATAGTGTCCTGACTGTTAATCTAGGAGTTTTGTTTTCTTATTGTAACTAAACTGAATTTTAAATGTAGTTTAGACTATCAGAGCTGGTTGCTTTTGGTCCACAGAGGTGGCAACAAATAGTCACAGGCTCAGCAGACCACTGAGGAAACTCCTCAGGGAAGGATAAGAATCCTCCAATGCCTGGTCCTCTGAACGCAAGGAACTGGTCATGAGCATGGAGCCATTCATACTCAATTACCATGAAATCACAGGTAGGATGGGAGGTTCCATTTATAAGAATATCAACATGCCAGATAACAACATGCCACCCAGGGTAGATCCCCAGGTGTTGAAGTTCAAGAGTACTTGAAGATACCCCTGCCAGCCTTGCTGCATACACACACATACACAAAGCTTGTGCACTGGAAGTTGGTCAATGAAGAATGTGGAGGACCAGCTCAAGAAGGAGCATTCAGCTAACCAGATCTGGAAAGGCACTTGGAGATTAGTTAGACCACCATGATTTACCTCATAAATCTATGTAGCCACTGCTCATAGACATATTTCAAAGGATTGTGGAATTTGGAACTTTGTATATAAGCTCACTTGACTGCTCCTAACCAGTGATCCATGTGACCCAGTCCTCTTGCTAGACTGTAGACTGGCTACCTTTCAGTTCTTTTGCTACTGCTTGAAATAACAACATTAGGGCCTCCAGAGTCTTTTATTAAAAATCAAGCACCGCAGGAAGAATTATAATTTACGAAGGCATTGGCTAGCTTCTTAAATTGGAGCTAAAGAGCATAAGAATAGTGTAAAATACAGAGTGTGGGGAGAAGGGGCTGATGGGAAGTCTGGAAGATAAATCCAATTTCTCATTATTTTAGGCAAGAATGAGGACACCAGGCTGATCACACTCACATATGCATCAAGGTGGGGAAAGGAGAATGAAACAGATGACACAATCAGTGCACCATGGTTTCTGAGGCCCCCATAGAGCAACTGAGTATAAGATGGAAATTCAACAGGGTGGAGAGACTCACTCAAAATGTAATGAGTGTTAAACGTTATTGATGAGAATTGTCTCAAGAAAAGGATGACAATAATACGATTGATTTTACCTGCACTAGTCAGACCTAGGCTGAGATGAATATTTTAAAAAATATCCAAAATAATAAATGCACAGAAAGGGGAATGAAAAGGTCAAAATGTTTAATTTTAAAATAAAATATTCAGAAGACATGAGAACAGATAGCTGAAGTTTTGCTACATGGAAAAGGACCAGACCATGGTCAATCAACAACTCACTGTGCTGCCCTCTCCCCTGTCTCTGTGGATAGATGTGACTGGTGGACCCCAGAATTCCTCCCAAGGAGCCCTAAGGTGGCCTCCTCACTTTCCTCACACACTCCAGACACCCGCTGACAAATCAACAGAACTGAGAAGGGACTTATCTGCCATTGTAATGCTGGCAAAGTCTTTGCAAGTCAAGAGGGAAGAATCAATTAAGGTCAAAGGAGAGTTTATATGCAGAGGTAGATTTTGCTTGAGACAAGGATAAGGTTTTTAAAATAAAATTATTAAAATTGCCCCACAATTTGATGAGTTTACTTTGTGAAGTAAGGAGTACCCCATTCTTTGAATGTACAAGGAGGGGCTGTTCAATTATTTTTCAGAGGGGATCCTGTTTGGGTGGGATATTAGAATGTAACCATCAAGGCTTCTTCCAACGACAATATATCCCCACCCCTTAGATTAAAAAGAAGAAAATACAATCTGCTGCAATTTTCCCATGTAGAGGTCCAAGCCTCTGACTTCAAACTTTAAGAGTCTCCAGATCCCTGTGCTTAGAGACCAGAAAATTGTTCTCATCCCAAGAGGGTTTGACACCCTTGAAAGAGGAATTCTGATGGTTTCTTCATGCCTTACAGAGAATAAAGTCAAAGTATAGAAAGGGAAGATGAGGCAGTGTTTTCTAGATTTTTCTAAGCAGTGAGGAGATTGAGATTGTTTTAATGCAAAAGGTCACTTAAATACAATTAGCTGTTAAATATTAATTTCTGGCTAGTAGTTGTCCACATCAGCTGTACATAAACTTCACTAGGGTGAGCTTTGGAAGATATTCACACCAGGGCCTCCCCTACAAGGTGGTGCCCAGGCTTGAATGTCTTTTATAACTTGCTAGTTACTTCTAAAGCACCAAACTGCAAATCCAGCCATACCAAGGAGAACGCTCTTTCATCTTTCAATGCTTATTTTTCTCACCTCAGACCATGAAAGTTTCTAAATCTGTGTATAAAAAGAACATGCCAATTAAACACACTGAAGAAGGTGATCAGTATGATTTTTTTCATTGACCATTATTTTATTTGATTTTTTATTTATTTTATTTTTTACATAATTTTATTTATTTATTTATGTTAGCAGAATGCATTTAGATTCATTGTACACACACGGAGCACAACTTTTCATTTCCCTGATTGTATGTGATGTAGAATCATAACACACATGCAGTCATAAATAAAGCTAGGGTTATGATGTCCATCATATTGATTTTAACATGTATCTAACATCACCTGTTGTATCTTCAAATTTGAGGAGAAATTTGGGCTTTATCTTTGGAGCCATTTTTCATTCCTTCCTTTTATGAACAGAGTATATAGGGTCTTGGGACTCTCTTCTGGTCACCGAAATTAAATTTCCTGTTTGTAGGAGTAATAAAAATTTACTAGAATAGAAAACAAAATTTAGTGTTCTGTTCAATAATCTCACTGGGTCTTTGAGACCTCTGAATGTTAGATGACTGTTGCAACCTGATAGTCTTATCACTTTAAAGAATTAAAAGTTTCCCTAAAGGAACAGACTTTTGGCAGCTTTGACTCTGTTATATTTTTCCACAAAATGAAAATGAAGATGAATATGGGCAGAGATGCTTGAAACAGCTCAGATACCTAGGCCCTGGATACCTGGAACTACATTCTGGAGATTTTTCTATTAGTCATTTTCTCTGTGAACTTGCCCAAACCACATGGACTGCTGGGGCCATAGACCCTTTTAAAGAATTAAGAAGATGATGTCTGGGCCTTCCAGCTTTAACATCATGACAACATGAATCTCCATTGATGAAGAACTCATACAATAATCAGACATGTAGGAAAGTTGTTGGAGCAGTTATCCACAAGATGTGGAATCAAAATAACTTGTTTCTGACTATGGATAGATGATTTTGAGCAAACACTTAGTTCTATTTTGCATTATCAATTCAATCATGAGGTTATTTAAGTATGAGAAACTGACAAAGATTTTTTTTGTCCTTAAGGAGACTGGAAATGCCTTTCCGATATTGAAGTTGTTTCCTGCTTCCTAAATGCCCCTTTGGGATGCTTGATAGAGAAGCCCAGGGTTGTATGGCAAAGGAAACTAATTGCTGCATTTATGACAACTTTTACTTTTTGGAGGAAAAAAATCTTTTTTTCTGAGGGCCTGGAATGATGCTAGATTATTGGTTATTTTTGGAGAAGTGTGTGCGTGCGTGTGTGTGTGTGTGTGTGTGAGAGAGAGAGAGAGAAAGAGAGAGAGAGAGCGAGTGAAAGAATGCTTGAGCAAGCACATATTTATGGTGATGCAGGCTCTTCCAAAACACCCAAGGACATGAAGCTGTACCATGGGATGTACTGATTCTCATGACCTTGGCTCAAACTGGAGGTCAAATTGCGAAGAAGATATAGGGTTTGCTATACAGGTTGAGTACCCCTAATCTGAAAATCCAACATCTGAGATGGTCGGAAATTTTTAAAAAAATTTTAAAAGTTGCATTACCCTCAAAATTTGGAATTCAGATTTTCCAACCCTGACTTTTTAACTGGTAAAATTTATGCAAGTATCAAAAATCTCAAAATCTCTGAAATCTGAAACACTTCGGGGTTCAAGCATTTCCAATAAGCCTGTACCACACTCAGACTAGACTATTCTCAGTCTCCAGATAAAGGTATTCAATATTGACAATTCTGAATAATGTTTATATTTTTAGTCTAATGTGTACAAGATTACAGTCCTCTGATTAAGGCAGAAAGTTTCTACTCCAAAGAGCAGATATTCCCAGTGCCAATCACTTAGCCACTTAGCTGACCTGAGCTTATCCAATGGAAGAGACTTCAGATCCAGCGTGATACTGAGAGTCCCACAGGAAAGTGATGGGGAAAGAACAACAGCACCATAAAAATCAGCTGGAGGGGCTGGGATTGTAGCTCAGTGGTAGAGCACTCGCCTCACATGCGTGAGGCACTGGGGTTCGATCCTCAGCACCATGTAAAAATAAATAAATAAAAATCAGCTGGAATCAAACAGCCCAGAATTGGGCTCAGCCTTTGGCTATTTCTCATGTCAACATCAACAGATTTTTTGAGACATAAAAATGCTGCCATATAAACCCATAGACCATTTGTATTCTCCCCAAGCCTGCATATTCATAAGGAGCCAGTTGGGCCAGAGTAGTGGCCCATTATAGTCAGGCCTGGAAGGCCCAAGCCTTGGCAGATTTTTGACTTCTGAGAACAGGGGTTGAACTTGTTCCTAGATTTTCATTTTAAAATGTTTTCCCCAATAGCTGTCATGCCAAGTCTCCTTATTTTTCCCGTGAAAAAAGAGACTCTTGCATGAAGTGTGAGATTTGTACCTGTTTTCTATACATCAGTAGTTGGGTCTATGTTGTACCTGGGTTCCCAAGGCTACTAGATTGGGGACCCTGGGGAAACATGGTAGAAACTGCCTTTTGGAGCCAATTCTTTTCCCGTAGTATAGTGCATGGGAAACAACATAATTTGAAAAATGTGATTATTTTCAAACCAAGTTAGGTTATCTCAGCCTTAATAGGAAGATGATTTGTAAAACATCTGTGCTTCACATGGACGAAGCCAGAGAAAATATTCTGCTAGAAGTTGCATTCATTCCACATCTGCAACTAAAATGCTCCACTATTATGCTGTCTCTTGGGAAGAATCTATCCACATGGCCACACGGGAGAGTTGAATAAAATATATCATACCTTCTTTTTCTATTATGCACTTTATTTTCATTAAGACTTCATAGACCTAATTCTCATGATTTATTTAATGGCCTCCATATTTCTCAAAAGAAGACATCACTGCAATGTATTTTGTCCTCTCCATAATTCAGATAAGGAAACTGACACATAGAGCCTAAAAATTGCTTCTCTCAACATGATTCAAGTGATCTGAGGCAAAACCCCCTCAAGTTCTCCTGCTCTCAGGGCAGTTGATCTATCCGCTTCAAACACAATCTCTTGTACATAAAATCAAAAGGTAGAGAATGTGTATACTATGTAATAAATCTATCAGTTTCTTAGCAGAACACTGGCTCAGCATTGTGAGTGAGCAGCTTGTGCTCAAATTAGTTTAATGCAAACTCAATTTTATTGCATGCAATAACTCTGTATTTTTTATTCAAAAATAATTATGAAATGCAGTGGTCATACATTGTCAGGGAATTAGAGTCTACAAAATTATAAGATGTGAAAAACTGAAGAGTTGGAAACCATACTCAGGGAAAGAAAGAAAAATTTTGAAAATTAGTCAATAGAAACTGTCTCCATGTGGCCCAAGATGTTACTTTAGGCATCCAAAGACTTACATCTATTATATGTTAAAATATAAAAGGAGCCCAGTATGGTAGTGCATGCCTGTAATCTCAGCGGCTCAGGAGGCTTAGACAGGAGGATCAAAGCCAGCCTCAGCAATGTCGAGTCACTAAGTATTATTGTCGAGGCATGAGGCATTATTAAAGAATAAATAAATATTTGGGGTTTTTATTTATTTTTTTGCTTTTTTGGCTTTAGTAACTCTACAGAGGACTGAAATGCTTGTTTTTGATAATTTTGTTCTGCTTTGTGTCTATTTTTCAGGAAAATATTTGCCATTCAGTGAGACTCTGTCTCTAAATTTAAAAAATACAAAATTAGGCTAAGGATGTGGCTCATTTGTTGAGTGCTTCTGAGTTCAATCCCTGGAACCTCCCACCCCCCAATAAAAGCATAAAAGGAAATGATGTTTAAAGAATTAAAGGAAAATATAGTGACAATAATTTCACAAATATTCTATCTCAGCAAAGAAATTGAAATCATAGAAAAAGAAATAAATGGAAATTTATAATAGCTGACTTAAAATACTCACTAAATAATTTTAAAAATATTTAAACTGATATGTAGAAATTATGTGATGTAAAAATTGAAGAGAAAAAATACAGAGGAAAATGGACGGAATCTAAGAGACCATCAAACACTTTCTTGGCATCCTAGAAGACCATCCTCAACATTCAGGAAAAGGGTCTCTCTTCCTGAGTCAATGGTTATATACTGGGCATGGCCAATGCTCTCCAGATGACTTCCACTGCAATTTCTTCATCCTTTTATGGGTTTTTCAAGTGCTTTCTATTTAATCACAAACTAAAGTATTAAACTTAATACTAAAGAAATATTTTGTGGTGACCCTTTTTACAAAACCATCTATCTACTTTTATCCCTTTTGTTTGTTCTGGGGTTTTCAAGATTAAGACAAAATAAGAAATCAGTGGAGTGTTTATGGAGTATCTGCCATTGACCTTCATTTTCCTGGTGATTTAAAGTAAGGGAGTGGGAGGAAAGTCTATCTTATCAGAAGATCATCTACTCACAGATCTGAAATGGCCACAGATAGTGAAAACTCCATGAGGTTATAGAAACAGCTTTTCCTCTTTCTTTTCTAAAAGGAATGTAACTTTCACTATAGCACTTATCTTTCTAAGTTCTTAGATCACAAGAAAGAAGGAAATAGTTAGAGAATTAAAATATTGTAAAAATACACAAATTACTTTTCTCAATAGAAATATATGATGTATATTTTTGTATATAACATCCAATGTAGATAGCATTATAACAGCTAGCTTAGTGATCAGCCAAGGATTGTTCTCAAATGTCTAGAGAGTGTAAAACTTTCAAATTCTGTGGATGAATCTGTGTGAGGGAAGGGAAACACGTGTAGAGACCGGGGTGCTACCAGGCCTAAACTGGCATTTGCTTTCTCTTGGACTTTCTTGGGTCTTCCATTTGTTTGCAGTTTCTCAGTCTTACACAGATGTGTGAAGAGGTTATCTAACAATTCTATGGCATTCTACTTGTCAAAGTATTCCCCTTAAATTTCAGGCTGGTCAAATTACAATTAGGATTAACAACCTTAGCCTAATGTACATAACTTGTACATAAGAAAAATCTAAAATTAAAACCTATAATCTTATGTATGAATTGTCAATTCCAAATGGATTAAAACTAAAATCAGAGGCTGAGACCAGAGAATCGCGAATTCAAAGCCAGGCTAAGCAACGGCAAGGCTCTAAGCAACTCAGTGAGATCCTGTCTCTAAATAAAACACAAAATAGGGCTGAGCATGTGGCTCAGTGGTCAAGTACCTCTGAATTCAATCTTCAGTACCAAAAAAAAAACAAACCCTAAAATCAGTAAAATAGCATAAATCTAAAAAAAAAAAATATGGAGACTATATTTAACAACTATGAAAGGGAGAGAAGGATTTCTTTTAAAAACTACAATAGTATACAAACCATTTTAAATTAGTAAATTTTGGGGTTCCTCCATTTTTTTAAATTTCCCTACTTACTTTTCTACTTTCATGGGTTTTCACTCTCCACTCCAAATCAGGTAGCCACCTCTGGCAGGAAAGCTACTGGTTTTCATGGCCAACCCCCAACCCTGGTAAATCTACAGCAACCAAGATCAGGAATGACAGGAATGGGATCAGTTCCAGGCAAGTAGCCTTAGAATTCCATTGTTTTTAAACAATGGAATAAATAAATATTTGAGGTTTTTTTGTTTTTTGCTTTTTTGGCTTCAGTAATTCTTCAGAGGACTGAAATGCTTGTTTTTGACAATTTTGTTCTGTTTTATGCCTATTTTTCAGGAAAATATTTGCTATAGCCATAAGTATCACCTATTTTTAGTTACAATATAGGAAAATTTACTAATTTTTCCTTTATGGTTTGTAGTGTTGTGGTTTTCTAAAACAAATCCTTCCTTTCTTAGTTGTTAAATATAGCCTCCAATATTTTCTTTTAGATCTATGCTACTTAATTGATTTTAGTTTTAATCTGTTTGGAATTTACAGTTCATACAGAAGGATACAGTTTCCAGTTTTAGATTTTTCTTATGTACAAGTTATATGTGCATATGTATATATGCATTACACATATATACACATAATAATTGGATCCAATTGAGTAATTGTATTCAAATACTGATTCCCCTACTTAATGGATTATAATTACATATATATACACATATACACGTGTATGTATGTATATGTGTGTGTATTTATGTATACGTATTTGATCCAGATTGACACACTCTCTATTTTGCTAAAAGTATATTTTCCTTAGAAGTATATGCATATGATAAAATGCATTTTCCATTTTCTTCCATTCTTAATTCTTTGGCTCTTTCTAGCTATATGCTCTTGCTTATAAATTTCAAAAATATCTTGTCAAATCTGTATAAAATCTTGTCTTGGCGTTTTAATATAATTATATTAAATCTATAGATTAATCTGGGGAAATTTATATTGTTATAATAAATATCTTTTATATTTTGTTATTAGTTTTATAAGACTATCTTCTAGCCAATGCTTGTACAAGAGAAGACCAATAATGATGTTCACCAACTCTTGATAGCAATAGTGTGTCTGTGTGGGGTTTTGGTCAATACATTTTAAAATTTATTTTTATTTATATAATGGGTGGATAGCAATTTTTAAAGGAAATGATAGTTATTATTTTTTTAAATGTGTGAAAAGGAAAGCAGTGTAGGAGATAGACTAGATCATGATTTGTGTCTTCTGTGATGTGGACAAAATGTACACAGTGGTCATGTCTCTCTCAGGATGGCAATATTCCCAGGCCAAGAGTGTAGGTAGTTTTGTGGCCCTGATAAGTCATACATCTCACAAATAATAATTGGATTCAAATACTGATTGCCCTACTTAATGCATTTTTTTCTACTTTTGATCTTCTATTTCCCAATAACAGGCTAATAACCTCTAACTGTAGGATGTTAGTCAGTCTTAATGAGGTAAAATATGGATGCCAAAGTCATCTTGGTTTCACATAAGCTAAACTTCCAAATCCATAGCCTGTGGAAGTCAAATGCTTCCTCATGATTTCTGCCAATGCTGTAAATTCATGCTTTTTTCCTACATTCAATTCTTATTATACTGTCTCTGTTTTAAGCCTACATCAATAAACCCAGACATGAAATTGCAATTATTTATGAATTTTCATGCAGTTTAGTCAGAGTTAATTTTATGATGGTTTAGGATGGTCTCAGAGCAAACAATCTTCTGTCATTTCTATTGATTCTTTAGTGTCTAAACTTTTCTTACCTCCACATCATTGGGATTGACCCCAAAAGCTCAACAGTAATTTGGAATTTGCCAAAAAACTAAAACAAAACAAAGCCAAAACCTACAATGAAAAACAAACACAAAATCCTCTACTGCCTGGATTTACCCTAATTGGAAGGAGATTGACGTTATAAAATGGTGAGTATATATATATATAACCCATGACAGTGGGTGTCTAGACACTAGCTCAGTAAATAAATGTTTACTTTCTTTTTCCTCATTATGTTTTAGCCAGTCCTTCTAGCAAAATCACATTTAAGAACCCAGCAAGATAGATACCTCTTAGATGCATTTCAGAGCCGTGTCCAGTCCCCTTTCTCTTTTCATACTGCTGGGGGCAGCCAGTGGGAATATCTCAGCATGGCAAAAGCATAAACACATCCTCTGGCCATGCTCTGTTTCCTGTTAGCCATCTTCCTCAGTCTCACCAGCACTTATAGGAACTGAAAAGTAAAGTGAAAACAGGATTCAGGGTTTACAGAACATAGCTACATTTTTGGAGACAGTGTTTTGTGGTCTTTGCTTGCCAGCCCATCTGTTCACCATTAGCCTCCACTCAAATGAAGTCGTCATGTTTTGTTCATAATGAACCACTGTGGGTGGAACAAGGCTTTTGGGTTTCATCATTCTAATGGGCTTGCTCACCACAGAGGACATCCCTCAGCGTGTGTCAATGTTAACAGTCCCCAGGTCCACTAGAAGCCCCTCTGTGGGTTGACGGAGGCCCAGGGCCCTGGATGCATCCACAGCCTTCTCCTTTGACTACATTTTGTGGCTGAGCCCTGATCTGACAATGGAAAGCTGCTGTTACCTCTTTCTGGAACAAATGAAATCAGAAATTATTCTTGCTCTTGGTTTCAAGTTGCAAACCAACTACTTCCTGGGATGTTATTTAGTGAGTGTCTACTGTTTCCCCATAGATATGAATTGTTGTTTATAATCTTCACAACAGACTTGGTACAACAGAATGGCATTATGAGAACTCATTTTGCAACCAAGGGAATGGAAGTTCGGAGTAAGAGAAACTTGCTCAAAACCACACAGCTGAGAGCTTACGTTCCACCCTACTGGAGCTTGCTTTCTTTTCACTCATCGTGATCCCTGCCATGGACATTTTGAGAACAAGCAAGCACTTTTCCTGTCTTTTCTGATGGAAGGATATGCTGGACCCAGACTCAGGTTTCTCAGTGGGCTTTCTGGGACCTCAGCCCAGAGGTTTACAATGAATGCTGAACTGAAGCTTTAAATGAGAGATTATTTTCTGTATTCATTAAGGAGTTTGGGGAAGGGATTGGATTTGGGTTAAAACTTTACTCATTAAGATATCAGATAACAAGGATGCATCTATGTTTGAGATCTAATGAGATAATGTATATTAAAAGTCTTGGTAAAACCATGAAAATGGTTTTATGGTTTTATGCTATGAACCATAAGAATTGTTCTCTGATACTTAGGCACACAAAACATTTTAGATAACATTCTATGTACAATTACATCTGGAAAAAACCCTTAGTCTCAGTCATTTTGTTGGCTGTATCATTCGCCTTTCCCTGGCATTGTTTGTGGATGGGCCTACTGTTTTGTCAACCACTCACTCCTCTACTATAAAGTTATCCTATGCCTGGGTGTCAGGTGTGTCACCCTTCACCTCTCACCCACCAGGTCAAACTCAGTCATCTCTCTCTTCATCAAACTCCTATGTCTGTGAGACTCAGCATCCAGACACCTAATTTCTTGGCCTTATAGATTTTAATCTATAGTTTCTTTGTTATTCATCCTTTGAAATCCAACTACCTCCTAGGTTTGTCTTGCTCGTTTTCTTATAGTACAAGAGGTTTCACTTCTTGCCCCTCTCAGACAATATACATTTTTCTGAATAAGAAACACTGACTCAAATGAACCAAATAGAAACTATAATGAGCTGGTAACCACTGGGTTGGAGCCACATGGACCTCCCCTGGGCTACCAGGGGAGTTGGTAGCTATTCAGGAAGGCATCCAACCTCAGCAGCATCTGATGGTTTCCTTGAGGGAAATGTGTCCCAGTGTTCTCAGATATCCCAAATGTAAAAGCTGTTAACTTTGGGAGAAAGGAGCCCAGGACATGCACACAAGATCTCGCTGAATATCCTATGAGAAGAAGAAAAGTGGTTTTTGCAATTTCACTATATAATAGCAGAGCATCCAAAAGGGAAAAAAAAAAAGAAAAAATCAAACCACCCAATGAAAGGACAACTTATTGATTGCATAATTCACTTTATTACTAGGACTTTCCAGGGTAGGAAAAAAAAAACCAATTTTCTGGACTTACACATAGATCATATATCCAATAATTTTATTAGAAGGGACTTAAAGGGCTCATCAATGTCACTATAACTGTCAGGAAGAAAGAACTAGAGGAGCAGGTGAGCACTGGCTGACTTCCATTCCATAGAGAGTACTGTGGTGGGTCCCCCTGACTGCCCTGTGCTTGAGGCTTCCAATGTGTGCTGGTGCAGGTGTCTTCACCCACACTCTCTAGCTCAGCTGTATATCTGAATTCCCAGAATGGAGTTTGCTTATATATGATACTAGGTTTGGGGAAATGCCCTGATATTTTTAAAAAACTTAAAATTTTTAAACTGATACATATAAACATAAAATCCATATGAATTAATAGAGTAACATGATGTTTCTGTTGGCATAATTACATCTATCTTCCTTTCCCCAGCCCAACTTTATGAATACCAAAGAGAGATTATTCCCAAGAGATTGAAACTAGCGCGAGATAAAACTTACTGATCTGGAGAAGTGCCGGTCTCTCTCTGCTCTCTCACTGAGAGACAGGAGACAACTTACTGGACCCTGAGGTGGGGACCTACTGGTTTTCCTGTTATCTTCTTGAGAAGATAAAGGGACATGCCAGTTTTCCTGTTCCTCCTCCTGAGAGATAGGAAAACTACCCATCTTTGTTCCCAAGAAACAAACTTGCCTTCCATGAGATCAGGGGATGCTTGCTATATCAGTCAGGACTCAACCTGCCTCTAACGCGCAGCCATGATAGTAGCCTATAAAAAGTAACATCCAAGGGGGAGTTGCTGCTGCTCTCTCTGTGGCTGCGCAGAGCAGCCTTGACAGACTTCTGACAAATAAACCTGTTTCTTATCCCAGCTGAGTGCGATTAGGCCTGCACCACTTCTCTTTCAATTTTGATACATGTATACAATTGTAATGTTTAAATCAAGTTAAGAACATCTATATCCTCAAACATTAATCATGTGTTTATGGTGAAAACTTTCAAAATGCTTACTTCTAGCTTTTTGAAATGTATGATTCATTATTGTTATCTACAATAATGCTATCCTGCTATTTGATAGCACACCAAAACTTCTTGTCCCTATCTGACCATAACTTACTATCACGGATCGACCTTTCCCCATCCTTCCCTCCCCCCTGCTCCTGATTCTCATCAGCTTCTGGTAACAACCATTCTACTTTCAACTTCTATATGATCAACTTCATTTATATTCCATTTATGAATGAGATTATGTGGTACTTGTCTTTCTGTGTCTGACTTATACATAATGATCTCCAGTTCTATCCATCTTCTTGCAAATGACTGCATTTCATTCTTTTTATGGCTGGATAGCATTCTATTGTATACACACAGCACATTTTCTCTATCCATTAGTGGACACTTAGTTGTTTCCATTTCTTGGCTATTGTGAGCAGTGCTGCAGTGAACATGGGAGTGCAAATGTCTCTCTGACATGATTTCATTACTTTTGCATATAGACTCAATGATGGGATTGCTCAACTGTACAGTGTCTTTATTTTCACTTTGTTTTTGAGGAGACTGTACAGTTTTCCATAATGGCTGTACTAATTTATATTCACACCAACAGTGTTTAAGTGTTCCCTTTCTCCACATTCTTACCTGAATATATTATTTTTAGTCTTTTTGATAATATCCATTTACTGGAGCAAAGTGATATTTTATTGTGAATTTGATTTAGATCTCCCTGATGGTTAGTGATGTTGAGCATTTTTTCATATATCTGTTGGCCATATTTGTATGTCTTCCTTTGAGAAATGTCTGTTCAGGTCTTATTTTAAAGCTACCTTGGTGATTCTAATGAATAGCTGGTGCAGAACTATGGACTTTTGCAAGGCCTGTCTAACATCTCTCTCCTACTTGCGCTGCCTCAGGCTCAAGACTGACACTAGCTTCTTTCATCATGCAGGTTCACAGGAAAGAGCATACAATTAGGGGTCAGGTGAGTTTTGTTGTGATTCTACCACTAATTAGTTGTGTGATTTAGGATGGCTTCAGCTTTCTGGGTCTCATTTCTTTTCCTTTTAAATGGAGCCATTTGTCCCCATTCTGCCTCCTTATGGCTCAGGGATATTGGGAAAATACCACAGGGTAATAGTATTTATAAAAAAGGAGAACAGTTAATCAGAAAGACTAATCTATATGGCAGGAAGCTTTTTAAAATCCATTTTGTGACCTCTCCTTATATCTGTTTTTCCACCTGTGCAATGCAGGAGTTGTCTAGATAGGCCCCAAGTAATTCTTCAGCTCATAACATTCTGCAATTCTAAGATTCCAAGACCAAAGTCCAGAATTAACTGGAAAAGGCTGGTCTATCAGAGTCAGCCAAATGGGTCAGGAAGGAAGTGGTGGTGGCACAGGATAGGGAGGTGGTAAGGAGACACCTGAGTGCCATTATGAAAAAGATATTCAATATGTATCTACTCATTTAAATCCAAAATATCACAGGAGAATAAATAACATTGTTCTTATTCTCCAGAGGAGGAGACTGAGACTTAGGATCACGCTGCTGGTGAGGGTGCTGAGGGACTTGAACCCAGGTTGGTCTGACTCTGAAGCTGCCAGTAGTTCCCAAAGGAGGGTGTGGTGTAGAGAATGTTAGCCTCAAGAGAACATTTGTTAATTTTTTAAGATACTTCTGATTGTTTCAAATGGGAAAACTGGGGGCTACTACAAAATAGTAGATGGATTCCATGGATGATGCTAAAATACCCTAAAATGCACAGGGTAGCTAGCCCTTCCACAGTAAACAAACTGGAATGTCTATAGTGTCAAGGTTGAGAAACCCTGGTCAAGGAAGTTATGGACAGCTAGGCTGCCCTTAACTGTGCCCCAAACCCAAGAACATCTCCTACTATACTCTCCATTCATCCTTAGCTAGATTTGTACTTGTTGACTATAGAAAAAAAGCCTTGTTTTCCATTGATAACCAAGGATACAGTATGACTTGAGTCAACAAAAAAGACACATCTGCACAGAATTAAATGCAGGAGGAGCCACACACAAGTCCATGTTGGTGGCCTGGAAAAGCCAATGCCTTTTGTTAGAGGCAGCTCAGTGACAGGAAGCAGGAGGGGAGATAGGAGGATCTGGGTGCCCTGCCTACCATTCATAGGACTATCTGAGCTGCTTGCAGTCTTCTATGGAAGTTTTGTTCCTGCTTCTCTCCTTCTGCCGCTTTTCCTGCATAAATCAGAAAGGAACATGTGCCTTCACCAGCATCATCCCCAGCCAGGACTTTTTCTGTTCCCTCTGATGTTTTCTCCCTTGGGGTGTACATTAGTTAGTTGTTCATTGTTGCAATAAAATACCTAAGAAGAACAACTTAAATGAGAAAAGATTTATGCTTACTTATTTTGGGTGGTAATTTCAAAGGTGTTAATCCATTGTTGGCTGGTTCCATTGCTTTTGATCTGAGATAAGGTAGAACATTATTGTACTCATCTCATAGAAGCCATAAAGCAAAGAGAAAAGTGAGGAGGGGCTGAGACAACCCTAGTGACCTACTTCCTCCAACTAGGACTCACTTTATATAGTTTCTGGAACTTCTGAATAATAGCATCAAATTATTAATGATTATCAATTGATTAATTTGTTAATTGATTAATTTGTTAATTAATTAATAAATTATCAATTGATTAATTTGTTGGCGAAGTCAGAGTCTTCACAATCCAGTTGCTTTCCAAGAGTCCCACATGTGAACACAGCTGGATCCATTGCTCTTAGGCCAAAGGCAGAAACATTATGGTGGAAGGGCATGGTCCTAGAAAGATGCTTACCTCATGGCAACCAGGAAGCAGAGAGGGGAGAAAAAGGATCTGGGGATAAGGTATAGTGCCCAGGATCATGCCCCCAAGGACTCACTCCCTCTAATTAGTCCCTACCTCCTATAGTTTCTACTGCCTCCCCATAGTCCATTCAGTTATGGGCCCATTGATGGGTTAATCTATTGATGAGATCAGAGCCCTCATGATTCAATCACTTCTGAAAAGCCCCACAATATTCAACAAATTTGAATATTTCTCCATTGGAGGACATAACACTTCAACACATGAGCCTTTTGGGGATATTTCAAACCAAACAATAACAGAATGAGACATGCTTCCTATCCCCCATTAGACTCTTAGAAGATTCCTTCTGTTGAACAAGGACTTATCAGCTAAGGAATTTTTAACTTCTCTTACAATTTGAAAATTCCCCACATTTCCTATTGATTTATAATTTTATTCCACTGTAGTCTGAAAAAATGTGTACATGATTTCATTTTTTAAAATTCATGGAGACTGACTTTAGGGCTCCACATAAGGAGAATGTGCCTTGTGCACTCAAGAAGAATCTATACCTTGCTGTTGCTGGGTGCAGTGGCTATTGAATCTAGTACTTCGTAGTTGCTCAAGTCTTTCATATTTTTGTTTTTCATCTTATTAATTGTTTTTTAATTCATAATGGGATGTTAAAGCCTCTAATTTTTATGGTTGAGTTGTCTATTTTTTCCTTAAATTTGGTTATGTTTTGCTTCACTTATTTTGTGATTTTATTTTTGGGTGTGTATATATATTTTTATATCTTCCCAAAGGATTAATTATGTCATCAGTATGAATGCCCCTCTTTATCTCTAGTAATTTTTAAGCATTTTTAAGATTTATATTTTCCAGTTTTATTATATCCAATCTGGCTCTTTTATGATTGCTATTTTTATGTTACATATTCTTTTTTAACTTTCAGCTTATTTATATTATTGAATCCAAGTATGTCTCTGATAGGCAGTAATTAAACCTTCATTGCAGTCTATATTTCTTTTCTTTTCTTTTCTTTTTTTTTGGTACTGGGGATGGAACTCAGGGGCACTCGACCACTGAGCCACATCCCCAGCCCTATTTTGTGTTTTATGTAGAGACAGGGTTTCACTGAGTTGCTTAGCGCCTCGCCATGGTGGAGGCTGGCTTTGAACTCGCAATTCTCCTGTTTCAGCCTCCCTAAGTGCTGGTATTACAGGCTTGCACCACCGTGCCCGGTTTATATTTCTTTTTATTGAATAGAATAATTCAATACATTTAATATTTTATTAATTTATAATAAAATACATTTAATATTTTATTAATGATATGATCTGATTTACCACTCCCATTTTGCTTTTGGTTTTATATATATCACACAGTTTTCTTTAGTTTCTATGTTCTTTACTTACCACCTTCTTTTTAGTATTATCTAAAACAAACTTTTAATTCATTATATGATATTTTATTGGATCAGTTATTTTCTTCATAGGATTTTCAATAATCTACTTATCAGAATCTACTTTGAATATACATTAACTTAATTCTAGTGACATAATTTTAATCTTATATAGTCACATTTCTTCTCTCAGCCTTTTTGTTTTAACTCTTGCACAGCTAACATCTTTACTGGTGACAAACACAACAACAATACACTGCTGTAATTTTTGCTTTATATAATTTTGTGTCCTTTAAAGAATTTGAAGTATAAGAGAATAAGAATACATTTGTAGAATTTACTTAATTATTTTTTATTTTCCTTTTTTGGGTTCCTTTTAATTAGTCTTGAGGATTTGAGTTACCATCTAGTGTCACTTCCTTAATCCAATTTAGTTTTGTTCCTGCTTGCCTTCTTTGTGCTACCCCTAAAAATATATCACATTTCTATATATTATAGGGACAATAGTAAAATTATGCACATTATTTAATGCATTTATTTTAAAAAACTAGTTGAAAGAAAAATATGCTATAGTATTGTCTTTATATTACCTTTATCACTATTCATTGTTGGTTTTTCTATTTATTTATTTCTTTACTGTGAAATCTATTTAAGGCCTAGTATTACTTATTTTCAGGCTAAAGAACTACTTTAGTATTACTTGCAAGGCAGTTCTAAATTCTCTTTTTGTTTACTTGAGAATATCTTTAGTTTAGCATCATTTTTGAAGGATAGTTTTGAGTTTTGCTAGATATAATTTTCTTGCTTGACACAGGCTTTAAAAAATTCTGTACTTTAAGTAGGTCATCTGGTCTTCATTGTTTCTGATCAGAAATTAGATATATTCTTATTGTATTGTTCTTGAACATGATAAGTCCTTCCTTTTTGCTCTTGAGGTTTTTTTCCCTTTATCTTTGAATTTCAACATTTCCAATATGATATGGTTGCAAGTATTTCTATGCTTATCCAAATTATTTGTTGAACTTCTTGAATGTGCTGATTAATGTTTCCCATCAAATTTGGGAAGTTTCCAACTATTTTATTTTATTCTCTTTGTTTTCTATTCTCTCCTTAAAACAATCCTATTACACATATATTAGGGTGCTTAATGGTGACATGTTTCTTTTTTAAAAAAAATATTTATTTTTTAGTTGTAGGCAGACAGAATATCTTTATTTTATTTTTATGTGGTGCTGAGGATCGAACCCAGTGCCTCACGCGTGCTAGGTGAGCACGCTACCACTGCGCCATAACCCCAGCCCCGGTGCCATGTTTCTTTGAGACTGTTATTCTTCATTCTTTTTTTCCTCTGTGCTCCTCACATTGCTTCATCTTTATCACTCTATCTTCCAATTCACTTATTCCTGATTTACTGACAAGCTCCTCTAATAAATATTCATTCAATTCTTTGTTTTTTCACAATTTCAACTTTGTAGCTATTTTCTATTTAGTGAAACATTGTCATCATAGTTTCCTTTGTTCATTCCAATACAACTTCTTAGTTTTCAAACATATTTAATTCCTACATTGATGTCTGAGTATGCTAAAGTCCAATATTTGTGCTCCCTGAGATGTAATCTCTGCAGCCTATGTTTTTCCTACTGTGTGTAAGTTCTCTGTGGCCTATTTTTTTGTGTGTGAATCCTAAAGTCAGCATTCCTGTTTCTTTGCATGTGTTACACTTGTTTCCAACTGAACATTTTATATAATAGATTGTGGACTCCACCAAGCTTGTTTCTCTTTCCATGGTCATTTGCCATTTGTTAGGGGCTTATCTGTGCTGCCCCCCAGCCCTGTGTTTTGCCTCTTTTGTCCTTCCTCAGAATTCTTTTCCAGTTTTTATTCTTTTTTTGCTTTTTCAATTTAGCTTAGTGGTTACCCCTAGACCAGTATAGGACGTTTATTGGTCAAATTATGTGTTCATTCCTCTTAAGCTATTAGATTTTCAGCCTTTTCCATGGAGGTATATTTGGCTTAGAGGCTGTTTTTGAGGTCCAGGGAATTTACCATATGTCTCCAAGGTAAAACAGGAACTATTCCATAAAACATTCCTCTGTAGTTACTGTTTAAAGGACATAGCCTCAGAATGCACATTGTCTTACAATTGCCAAGGATGAATGTGATTTCATTTTTAAGGTTGGCTTCATAGTAGTGTCCCACAGATCAGAGTAGCTTATTGTTAAATCAGTGTTCGGTCTCTCCACTAAGATCTCCATTGCTTTTGACAACACCCTGAGGCATGAAATTCTCCACACTCTTTTCCAAAAGAATTCAATCCCCCATGCCGAGCTACGGAACTATCCCTCCTTAAGTCCTGTCTCTTCTCCTGTGTAGAACCCCTAGAACCCACTAGGGACAGTGGGATAGGACAATAGTCTGCTTTTCCTAAAGTGATACACTGCCCCATAAGTGGTCACTGGTTAGGCCTGGTGACCCACAGACTTCTAGGATTCTCTCTCCAGGTATGGAATATTCACCATTAAGTAAGCACGGACAACTGGAGGTCTGATGTTTTTTATTTGCTCTGCCTATGGTAAAGCTCTTGCCCTACAAGTGGAGGAGGGGAGGTCCCATCCTCCTAGCCACACCTACCAAGAATAAAGCTTCTGTAATATGGAGCTAAGGGGAATGAGATATTAATAATCTGCCTCTCTCTAGGTGGAACTAAAGTTGTAAACTGGGAGCAAAAGGGAGAGAGGACCTATGCCTTCGTGGCTAAACACATCTGGAATACTGTTCCCCAAGTAGAGTTTCTTTCACATGAAACAGAGTGTGGGATAGAGGTAGCAGAAGCTCAGGATTCAAATGCCACAGCCTCTTGCTATTCTTACCACGATCTAGTAGATTTTCTTGAACAAATCTTTCTCTACTCTCTATATGTCCTTAATACAATTTTTTAGAGAGGAAATTGTTTTGTTTATATAATTTTCACCAGTTGGGATTGTTATTTTAAAGGGGACAGGGTCCACTAAGCTTATTTTACTGCTCACCATTCTGGAAATTCCACTTCTCAACATATACATTTTAAAGCAAATTTTTACATTGTTATGTAAATCATAGTTTTTCATATTTGATGTTTGCAGCCTGACTTTAAGATGTAGACATATCTCATGACACCCATCAAATTAAAGTAATACTACAACAGGCAATTTTTTACATGGAAGTAAAGGAGTATCCTTGAACTGTGAAGGAACCCATGCCAATTTTGAAAGTGCATCACATCTTCCATACAGTGGGGAGATTTAGCTCTTTTTGTGAGGTGAAAGAGTCCTGGAAGGGAATCTGTCCCAAGCTGTACTCAGAATCAGGTCAGCAGCACTTACTCTCCTATAATTTAAACGCAACCCCAAATTTCATGTGTTGGAAACTTAATTCTCTAACTCATATGTTAGTTGTATTTGGAGATGGGGCCTTTGAGAGGTAATTAATAATTCGTGGATTGAAAGCTAGCTCCCTCTTGCATATTAGTTATGTCTCACTGTGTGATCCCCTGCACCAACTCAGGACCCTGAGGAGAATTCCCACCAGTAAAGCTCTCATCAAATGCAGCCCATCTACATTTGAATAGACTTCCTAGTCTCTAGAACTATAAGAATTAAGTTTTTTTCTTTGTAAGTTATCTAGTTGCAGGTATTCTGTGATAGCAAAAGTAAAAGAACTAAGGCATCCTCAAACATAGGAAAGAGACCATACTACATAAAACACAGTGTCTGTCACTGGAGAGTTGCAGCCAATGACCACCATACCCATACACTAACAAGCAAATGTTCCTTTCTAATCCAGAGACCCACAATTTGAGGATTCCTGGCAGCCTTAGCATCCCTAGTAGGGGATGTACCAGATGGAGCAGAAGGGGGAACTATGGTGACCAGAAGAGAAATAGGACTGCTGTGAGTGTCTCAGAGAAATGCTCAGCTCCGAACAGTTTTCTTCCCGAGGCAAGAGCTTCCTTGTACCTGGAAGAGTGACAGCTGAGCATTGAGGTGATGGAGAACAGTGGTCCCCATCAGAGAAAGGGACTATGATGGTAAGCTTAAAATTGAAATTATTTCCAGATGCTCCCCAATATGCTGAGGAGGGAGAGTGTGGAGGCTGGCTATCCCACAAGTCAGTAGATTGTGAACTATGAGTTAATGAAATCTTACTGGGATATCTAGGTGCATGGGTTCTGTAGAAATTCTGTTGATAGACCAAGACTCTTAAACCAAGACTGACCTGTGCTCAGAAAATGAAGAGTTTGTAGCCAGGCATGGTGGCACATGCCTGTAATCCCAGCACTTTGGGAGGCTGAGACAGGAGAATCGCGAGTTCAAAGCCAGCCTCAGCAAAAGTGAGGGGCTAAGCAACTCAGTGAGACCCTGTCTCTACGTAAAACACAAAATAGGGCTGGGGATGTGGCTCAGTGGTCAGGTACCCCTAAGTTCAATCTCTGATACCAAAATAAAAAAAGAAAGATAATGAGTTTGTAGGTCACACTCACCCACACAAGCACAGTTTAAACTGTTTCCCTGTTTCCATGAATAAATAGACAACATGGGTCCTCATCTCTTTATTGCTCAGATTCATTCTCTTGGCCATGGTACAAATCATAACCCAGTGGCTGTGACCCATGTTAGATTGACTAGTGTGGCAGAGATTCTATTCTTAGTCATCATTTGTGCAGGTTGTCTTCAACCCCCTTGGACTCTGCAAGAGTTTTTCTTTGGAACCAGTGAATAAATGTACATCTGATACCACCTTGGGGGTTATTCTGGGACTAATAAATTGGGATAGCAAAAGAAGGCCTGTGTGATGAAAAAGCAGCTTCTTCTTTGCCTAGATGAACTCAACTGCTGGTAGCTGACTGCACTGAGGATTCTAAAGTCTAGTCAGGGCTCACAAGGATGAAACAATACAATGATTGATTAATGACAATAACTCTAGAAATGAGAGGGGCTGCAGGTGGCACCTGTCCCGTTGATTAATGACAATAATGCTAGATATGAGAGGGGCTGCAGGTGACACCTGTTGTGCCAATTTAAAATGATCTTTTTATATTTGCATGTAGAGATTAGGGGGGTAAGATGATTTGCCCAAGATCACATGACAAACTATGCTCAAGTCCAAGATTTGTCTCTCTTCTGGTTGACAGATCCTTGACAGTGGGGAAGAATTCTTCAAGGTGCAGTAAGATTCAATCCCAAACATCCATAGAGAGGTGGAGCCCACAGAACCACATACCTATAAAAACAAACTCCACACCCACACATGTGCTCATACACATACACAACACAAACACTCATGCACACAACACATTTATATTCAATCATGCACACATGTACAGACTCACATATACACCACTCACACACACAAATACACTTGCACACTCACAGCTCCCCTCCTGGCATGTTTATTCAATCTTTTGAATTAGCACACTGGTGTTTATAATCAACATAATGGCCATGATTCCGAGGGCCAAAAATGAAGGAAGAGAAACTAGTTGGGATGAAGGAACTGATCACCTTTTCTACTAATATCCACTCTGCTTCTGTTTTGCATTGTTGTCAACTGAAGTGACAGCTGCTGCCTTGACACTCCTACCAGTTGCCAGCCCTGAGTTACACAGCTGACAAGTGACATAGTTGGGACTGAGATATGGGTCTGATGTGTCCTTCCCTTGGGCACACTGTGGTTAGCCAGGGTGTTTGCTGGGTTAAATCTCAAAAGAATGTGAGAGGCAGGTTGTGTGTGGTTCATTTTAGGGAAAGAGAACCCTCAGTGGAAGGAGAGAGCCAATTTGAGCTTCAGTGAAACCCTGAAAGCCTGAAAGGGAAAGAGGTTTCTGACTCTCCAGCAAGACTGACCATGGACACAGCTGTGGCTATTCAGTGGCTCAGAACACAGGAGGAGGGGTAAGAGAAGTTCCTTAACTATTGTGACACCTCCTCAACTATTCTGACACCTCTCAATATCAGAAACATGTAATGGCCAGGTAGGAGAACACAGGAGTTTAAAGAAGAGAAATAGAAGTGGAAGAAAAACCAAGAGATCAGTAGTAATTTTTCAGGGTAGATCATCAGGAAAAAAACAGAAATCGATTTTTCTGGGAAACCTGTGTGCCCAGTACTTTCCATTAGTTACTTATGGATGCCTGACAGTCACAAAGTTCCACCAAGGAGTATTCCAAAGGAAGAGAAAGCCTGCATTAAACCCTGAGGAGGAAAGCTTTCTGGCACAGAGACTTGTGGCTCATCTTGATTGTCTGGAATAAGTGAATACCATTGTTAGGATCTTTATTGTCCACGCTGACAAAGGTGAGATCACCCTCAATGCCCCCACATGAAGGGTTGGGCTGTTCATTTCCCTCCATCACTCATACAGGGCAACTGCAGTGGTGGCAGAACGCTTGGACCAAAGCTTGAGCTCTCTGGGAGACCTCATTCAAGGTTCTATTTCTGCTCCTCAGCCAGCCACTAGACTCTGACAGGCATGAGTTTGAGAAGTGTTTATCCTGGGGTCAGGGGGCCACCATGTTCCCATTGTACCGCTCACTTCTCCATTGCGGTATCAGAGAGATTGTACTTTTACAGCCTGGCGGGTATTTATGGCACCTCTGTGGGTTGATTAGGCTCAGCTGGTTCTATTTTACCTCTTCAAAAAGATACATGGAGACTTTCACATGATTTTTTTTTTTAATCCTTCAACTAGAAGACAAAGCCAACTGGAGGAAAAATGTGGTCCTGCAAAAAATCAAAGAGTGTTCTCCAATACTGTGGAATGCCTTTGCTTGCTCTCATGATTCAGTGCCCCCTGGGGGATGTCTCTTTATGGCATCTCACTTCCAAAGAGTGAGGAAGGGAATGAGGGGCTTGACTTGTACTGGAGCCCATAAAAAGACTAAAGGAGAGCAACGGGTGACACTAGAGAGATCTATCTGGCTGCCTGAACCCTGCATCGGGGAACTAGGCAAGTCTTCTGCAAGGTGTCTACAATGAAGCCTGCTGAAAGCCCCAGTTTATCCAAGGGGATTGGCAGGATTAGTGGCCTGACCCTGGGAGGAGAATCTCCCTTTGCCAGAGAGAAATACTACAGAAACAAAGTGGAAGACTTTTCAAGGATTAGTGAGTCCTGGAAAAGTAATAATAGTACTGTGTTAATTGTGGTAATAACTATAAGTAACAGGTGTTGTAAAGTGCCTTGTGCTCTTGTAAGCCCTTTACTTATACGATCTTGTGTAATCTTCACAACAATATTAAGACTTAGGTATTAACACTATGTTTACTGTGTGGATGAGGAAACTGAGAATCTGAGGAATTATGCAACTTGCTCAAGATCATCTGTTTGTATAACTAGCAAAGCTAAAACTGTAGCCAAAGCCTTTAATTTCAGAACCAACATCCTTAGGCATCATACTCTATTGCCACTAGTTAATCAATAGCAGTGATAGTTGAGCTGTGCAAGGACCACTGTGGGCTCTAAAGCTCTCACCAGCCTGGGATGTCCATGCTGGTGTGGTGACATCTGCTGATGTCTGCTTGCTGGCTATGCTCTGAACTCCTCTGGTGCAGCCCAGTTGTGGCTCACTACTCTATGAGAAGCTGCTGTCATTGTCTCCTGGCAGTGGAGCAACTCCAGCTCTGCTTCTGACCTTTCACTCCAAACTTGCTCTCTCCTCAGCCTCAAAGTGTCCCAACTGAGGCCACAATTTCTCCATCTGTCTAGCCTCTCTTAGATGCCCGACCCTGTTTGAACTGCTTTTGTTTGGCTCTACCTGGAGACACTGTCCTCAGGGCAGATTCCTCTGCCCCAGGATACAAATCACGTCCTGTCCAAAGATTTTGGCCTCCCGGCCTCTCCTCACACTGCAGTTGGATGAACCTCCTCCATAACCTTGATTGCATCATGGTTCCTTGTTCTGTACCTATAATATGATCACTTTTCTACCTAAAACACTCCCCCTGAAATGGTTCACCTGATCACAACTGAATTTTAGTTTGGTTTTGAAACCAAATCCAGCTCTGAACCCATCAGCCAGGTTGTTGGCCCTGTGTGGGATCCTACAGTGTCCTGCTTTTACCTCTGCCATCCACCTGTGAAGGATTTTGGGAACCTTTCAGGCTGGGTCCAGATCTTACTGCCTCAAATGCTAGCATAGACCTGGCACACAGTGGATGATTTTTGGATGATTGTTTAATGGATGAACAAATGGTAAAATATCAATTATTCTGCACTCCATATCAAGCCCCAGGCTCAAGTCCCTACATACCTGGGTTGTCAATCAGCCAAGAGTCAGACCCACCCCTTCATCAGGTATCCTCACCAGAGAATAAGGGAAGACAAGGCAGCCTCCTGTGGGCAAGCAGCTCCCAGCAGCCTGTGAAGCAATGAGTCCAAACTCACAGTTCACATCTTAGAAGATTAAAAATAAATGTATTTTAAAGAAATTATCGACTTACAAGGAGTTGTAAAGAATGTACAGGAAATTCTAATGGGCCCCTCATTCAGTTTCCCCCAATGGTAGGTAGTATCTTGCACATCTATAATGAAATATTAAAAACCAAGAAATTGACATTGGTAGAGACCACAAACCATATTCAAATTTCATCAGTTTTGCATGCATTTATTTATGTGTGTGCATGCATGTTTATGAAATTTGGTCACATCTACAGACTGACATACCACCAAAATATTCAGACTATTCCACTGCCACAGAGTTTTCTGTGTCATCTCTTTATAATAACCTTTACCTCCTCTGAATTCCCAGCTCTGGAAACCACTAATTTGTTTTCCATCTCTGTGATTTTGTTATTTTCTGGATGTTATATAAATGGAATCAAACATCATATAACCATTTGAGGTTGGGTTTTATCTCATCATATTTTACAGGTATAGTTTGTTCCTTTTCATCACTGAGTAGTACTAAAAGAAATAAATTGATCTCACAATTCCAGTACACACATCTTGGGGATGATTTTATATCCCTGCTGTAGGCTGGGACAGATGAATGATACAGCTTGGGTCTGCCTAATGCATGCATCAGTACAACACTCATCTCTACTAACCTGCTATCACTTTCATTTTGTCTTTAAAATACTCAGAAGAGCAAGTAATTGCCAAAAGGAGGATTAGCTCAACATAAAAGTCAGATTTCAGGTGCTGTTTTCTGGGTGGTGTAAATATCATATTCCAAGACTCCCAGGCTGCTGTCTGCTCTATATTATTGCATTGATTTCACTGCATATTTCTGCACTATTGGACATCAGTCCTCAGTCACTGGATTATGGAATAATAAATTAATATTTCTGCAAAAGCAAAATATTAATTTTTGTTTTAGTTTTTGCAAAAGCTTTAATGTATACATCTGTCCCTATGTAGCTGAGATGGTCACAACAATCTCAATCAATTTTTAATATATTTTAAGTTTTAATTGATGTATAATAATTGTGTATGTTTATAGGGTACAGTGTGACCTTTTAATATATGTTTACAATGTTTGGTGGTCAAATAAGGGTAATTAACATATCTATTACCTCAGAATTTGATTATTTATTTGTTTGGGGAACATTTGAAATCCTCTATTTTCACTATTTTTAATTATTCAACTAATTGTTGCCAATCATTATCCTACTGTTCTGTTGAACATTAAAAGTTATTCCTTCTAACCAACTGTTTGTTTGGCTGGTTGGTATTTTAATCATCAGAATTGTTTTTCCCTAATTTTCTTGAAATGATTGGCCAAATAGAGAAAAGCTAAGGGAAGAAATGAAATATATATATATATGGACACCACTCTCTGAAAGCCCTGAGAGTATGATAACCTACACACACAGCCCTATTTCCTGTAAGGTGGACTTGGAAGAGGCATTCTATTCTAGACAGCAAAATGGCAAACTGGATAAATTTCAAATTATCCCCAGATACTATTTCCAGTTTTTCCAAATTTCACTTGTTTGGAATAGATGTGCTTTTTTCCCCTTTCCTTAAGTTTACTATTTAGTGTTTATTTCTTAGTTTAAAACCCAGAATTTCTGATTTTGGAAACTCTTCTTCTGACAGATGAGTTAGCCTCACAGATAAGGCAACTGGCAAAAGGGGAGCCCCACCTACACACCTACACACACACACACACACACACACGCACACACACACACACTATCACCTCTCCTCCCATGGATTTACTGTCAAATCACAGTATGCATGTTTTAAGTAAATGTTTCTAATAACAAAGCATGACTGAGTTTATTTAAGGGTCAGCACTGCTCCTATGTGATGAAAGTTAGGGTTTGGATGCTGCATTCAAATCCCGCAGCCAGAGGTGGTGGTGCATGCCTGTAATCCCAGTGACTAGGGAGGCTGAGGCAGGAGGATCTCAGGTTCAAAGTCAGCCTCAGCAACTTAGTGAGGCTCTAAGAAAATTAGCAATACCATGTCTCAAAATAAAATAAGAAAAGTAAAAGAGCTGGGGATTGTGGTCCAGTGGTTAGGCATCCCTGGGTTCAATCCCCAGTACTAAAAACAAAACAAAATAAAAAAATTCCAGGGACCTGAGACAACCAGGGCAGTGCCTTCTGCTCAGGAGGAAGCACTCTTTTCAGACAGATTCTCAATTCCATATGACAAACTGGAGTTATTGGATCCTTAATGCCTAGCTCTCAAAGCTGCACAGTCATAATGAGAAGCTAGAGTTATTGAACTTTGCATCTAATTTTCAAAATGCCTCAGTCATTGCTAGTATGTTCAAAGTAAGTAGTATGTATGTATGTACACATGTAGTTATATGTTTATATGCATATGCATATGCCTGTGTGTATGCTTGTATGTATATATTCTGTGTGCATGTATGTGTATATACACATGTATGTGTGCATGCATATGTGTACACATACATATGTGTAGGTGTGTGTACATAATATGTAGATATATACAGATTCTCCTCAACTTATGACAGAGTTATATCCTCATAAACTCATTTTAAGTTAAAAATATTGTAATTAAAAATACATTCAATACACCTGACCTACCAAACATCGTAGCTTAGCATACCCTGCCTCAAACATGCTTATAACACTTACTGTATTCTAAAGTTAGGCAAAAATCATCTAACTCAAAACATAATTTATAGTCAAGTGTTGGATATGTCCTATAGTTTTTTAAATACTGTAATCAAGTGAAAAACAGAATGGCTGTGTGGGTTTGTTTTCTGAACAACATGAGGTTGAAAAATCTTAAGTTAAACCATTTTTAAGTTGGGGACCATCTGTGCGTGCATGCACATGCGCACATACACACTTAACAGAAATCAAATGGCAGTTTGATGTATTTATTTGTTTCCTTTACATTCCAAGGCTTGAAAGAGCATGTTTCCAATCATGTGTGCAGAGGGGCTCTGTGGAGCTTATGAACATGTAGTTCCGAGGCAAGCAGATATGATTGAGAAAGCATATTGGCCTCTTGTGATCAGTTCCTTTTGACCCCTGAGGGCACCACATTCCACCAGTGAAACATAAGCCCCCATGAAGCTCTGTTATTGTCACTGGAGACAATACCCACATCTCTACTCTGGGGAAGGCAATGATGCAGAACACAACAGGAATATGCATGCCTTTTTTGGAGATCTGGAAAGTGTTACCAAGATTGCATCGATTCTTTCCTCTACAACTAAAGTATCAGAAGGAAAACCATACAAGGAAATCTCTAGATGTATTATTTTTGGAGCTCAAGACCCAGCTAGGGATTTGAGGGATATCACCCAACTATAGGATGAGGCAGTCTTGAAGGTAATTAGGAATCCCCAGCTGTGTTGAAGAAGGGGGAAGATGACTCCCACAGTGCACTTTCAATTCTAGGTTTCTGGAGACAAAAGCTTTTCTATTAATTACTTTGATGTATTTGATTGCAGAGGTCCAGGCCGTATCATTTGTACATGTTGGCCTGGAAGTAGAGACCTCAGCACTTCGTGGGTCAGCTTCATGCGAGCACCATTCTGCATACCTCACTTCTTACTGGTCTTCATAAATTCCACTGCTGTCAGCTCAGGTTTTATTTGGGGGAGCTAACACAGGCAGTGGCCAGGAAGGAGTGGAATGAGCCAAATTGTTCATCCGAATCTATTTAGCATCTAATCCTGAAAAGTGAAGAAACAGAGAGAGGGGGAAGGAAGATGAGATTCTCTGGTGGAAACCTGTTAAATATTGCAAACACTTACTTGGCAGGGGGACCCTGAATAAATCACCAGCGGTTTGCACCTCACAAGGAGAACTTTTAGTCCCTGGAAACCTCATGTGAAGGAGGTTGGGACACAAAATAGAGAAGCCAATCAGTTTCCAGAGAGGGTGGTGAAAGAGGAGGCATCCCCAATGTCCTCACACAAACCTCCATCCTCTGCATCACTCAAGTAAGCAATCCACAAATCTCCCATCGGCAAGCCTTGTCCCCAGTCCTAAGTTAAAGCAGATCACACAGTGTCATCACTAACTGCCATAGACCCAGGTTGATACTTGTGGACCCTGCTGCTGGCCATGCTACCTCTGGGATGAGCAGTTTTAGAAAACATTCTTTGGAGTGTAATACAGGCTGCTAAGTCCAGAAAGATCAGTTAGAAATGTAGGTTAAATGATTCTCACTGCTCTTGAGGCAGAGAACATCATTATAACCTCATACTTAATATGGACACAGTCACAGTAACAATACTGACTAATATTTATTGGATCCTATATGCTCTTTAGGGTTTGGATCTGAATGTCTCCCAAAGGCTCATGTGTTAAACGTGTGGTCTCTAAGGCAGCAATGTTCATAGAAGGGGCTCTTGAGAAGTAACTGGATCATAAGGGTTCTTTCTCCATCAGTTTATCAATCCATGGATGAATTAATAATCTGATGGCTTCGTTGAAAACTATAGGAGGTAGTCTAGCTGGAGGAAGTACGTCACAAGGGGCTTTCCCTGGAAGGATCTATCTTTTCCCTACCTCCTTCTGCACTTTCACTCTCCTCTCTCTTTCTCTCCCTCTCTCTTTTCTTTATGGCTGCTATGAGGTGAGCTGCTCTCCACAACACCTTTCCACCATGATGTTTCTGACTTAGAGACAGCCACCCATGGGCTGAAACCTCTGAAATTGGGATAAATCTTTCCTCTTCTAAGTTATTTTTTCCATATACTTGTCACAGCAACAAAAAGCTGTCTAACACACCATATTTAACAACTACATATGACAGTAAATTTGTTAATAATAAAATTTATTTAACCAATATAAAATATTATCATTTCAATCTGTAATTAAGATAGAATTATTAATAGATAACTTACATTTTTTTCTATACTGTATTTTATGTATTCAGTACATCTCAATTTACACAAGTCACATTTCAAGGGCTGTCACCATAAACCTATGGCTTCCCTGAGCTTCATTTCCAGGGCAAACTCATAACTCTCTAGAATTTACTGGGAACAGGATGAAACTCTGAAGAACTCATGCTAAAAGTTTCTCCTACTTAGCTCAGTGACAAGAGTACCAACAAAGACAATAGCAGCATTTTTTTCAAAGACATAGAAGTTTATTTAGGAAAGTAGATACATCTACAAAAGAGAGGGGGACAGTCTCAAGAAAGACACTTTTGGGGTAAAGCAAGTGAGAATGCAAGCCATCTTCAGAAAGGGAGACAGCATCTTATTGCTGTGGGGTGTTAATATGTACAGTGTGCCAGTGCCAGGGTCTGGACTTGAGGTGGACCCCAGGTGGAATCACATAATTTCACACCAGTTTTCCCTGAGCTTGCCCATTTTCCTCATTTTACAAAGGCATATTGTTCAGGAATTACAATTATTCCTGAGCACTTTTTGAATCTCAATGGCTCGTGAATATTTCATTTCAAACTCAGTATCTCTCTCTCTTTATCATACCTATAGCCCCCACCACACACATAGCCTGACTTCGTTCCCTTATTCTATTTTTTTTCTTTTTTTAAAATTATTTATTTATTTATTTATTTTTATTTAGGCTTACATGTTAACAGTGTAAATGATTCATTGTACATAGATAGAGGATAACATATCAATTCTCTAGTTGTAAGTTGTATAGAATCACAACATATATGCAGTCATACATAAAGTTAGGGCTATGATGCGTTCCCTTATTCTTAAGGGTTGTTGAGTGGTGGAGATCTATCTTCTATGGCTGCTTCAGGCTGGCAAGAGGCTGACTTCCTAGTCAGGGATCAAGTCTCATTCTGGTTGTTCTAAAGGAGATAGACACTGGTCTCAGTTGAGGAAATGGGGTAGAATTCTCAAGTTTCCATTCTCTTAACATGGAATTGCTATGATCTGAAAGACATAAACTGTATTTGGATATTACAAGGCAAGGGCTGATGGATAAGAGCAGAAGTATAGTTACCAGAGGTCCTTAGCAGCCAGATGAGGCTAAGTAAGCTTCAATAGTTTTTAATTGCCTGTATACATCTCAGTATCTGGAGCATGCTTTAAAAAAAATAGTACCCTTTGGTATGTGTCTACTGATAAAGACAACTCTCTTAAGAGATTTACAGGAGATATCTTAATGAATTCTCCACTAACCCTTAAAAGACATCGGCTCTTATTATATCCTTCAAGCTGAACAACTTGAGGCTTGGAGTCATCCTTCAACTTATAAGGTTAACAGCTAGTATGTGGGAAGATCAATTCTGACTTCAGGCTCTCCCATTTCAACAGTTAACAGAAAGGAACAAAGGAAGGAAGGCGTAGGGATGATTCTGTCGTCTTCCTGGCATTATATTGGATATAAGGAAACAGAACGCTAAGGGAATGTGGAGTGTGACTTAGGGTATACTAGGGCGATGAGTAAGTTTGGGTTTAGAGTGAGTAAAGCTAGGAGGAAACATCTAAGATGTTTGTATAAGTAACAAAACAAGAGCTAAGGAGAATTTGTATATTTATTAAGAATCTTTTTCTAAGAGAACTTGAAGGTGGAGGGAGACTTAGAGCTTGGAATCACATGAGCAAGTAAGGCCAAATGTACAGGAATATTTGTTATGTTTCCTTTAAAATCACTTAATACAGTAACTAGTAAAACTTAAAACTTATTTCTCCACTTTGCAGTATTGACTGAAATTATAACTACATTCCCAAATGATTAAATCAGTAGGCTTATTTAGGTTGCTTAGACCCATTGTTAACCTTCTGAGGATGACACTAGAGAAAATCTACCTCAAAATTTACAAAAGGAAATTTGAATTGGAGGTAGTGATTTTTATCACTATGCGCTTTGAGAACTGAACCTTCCACACACTATCACCTCCAATAACCAAGACTGTGTATATACTTTTTAGTTAACTTCAGTCTGCAGTTATTGTAAAGAAACGATGTTTGCCAAGACCTTATCAACATTATACTATCTCCATGAATTTTTGCTTTGTCTACTCACTGAAGTTATCACAAATTTAATATTTTTGCTTAAATTGATTTTATGATTTCTGCCTATTAATTATTTTAATGACTCTTTAGACCATTGTCATCCAGTACAAATGCACTAAAATAATAACAGTAATATGAAAAAGTATTATTATTATTAATATGACCTGTCTTAATCTGCTATTTCACCATTTTGTTTCCATTTGTATTTCTTCATTTGAGAAGTGTTTGTTTAATTCTTTTTTTTTCTTTTTTATTTTTCTCAAAAGTTGAATTTTAATACATAACAGAAAAAAACAAATTTTCAGAAGCTGTACACACTATTCACTGAAAACATTTGTTGAGGCAAATAGAAAAAAAATTGTTACAATCATAATTTTTCTAACTTTGCACAAAATTATAAGCAGATTACATTCTTCATATTAAACATCTTTATATGCAC
>PVHX01016436.1:0-43271 GCA_004024805.1 Geosciurus inauris | reverse complement strand
TCCCATCCCATCCCATCCCATCCCATCCCATCCCATCCCATCTATCCTATCCATCTCATCCCATCCCATCCCGTCCCATCTCATTCATCCCGTTACATTCCATTCACAATTGTCACTCTGGTACTTACTTGGTATCAAATCCTTGGTATTGGATTGTGTGTGTAGGTCAGATTGGGGGCTTCAGGGGGCTATACAGGGGAGCCAGCAGCTTCTGTCTAGCTGGAGAGAAGGCCTAAAATGAAACTCAGATCATGTGGTGGTGGGCCCCGGGTGTTGGTGCGGTTCTAAGGGAAGCACTTCACCCTTCAGCTTATAATTATTCTGTATCCTCTCCAGCTTGCAGTCTCCTCAGGAATAACAAAAATTGGATCTTTGTACTGCTTCATGTCATCCCTTGACCTATGTGGGGATGGACCCCTGTCTAGGGTATTGTGGAGGTTCCCCTCTTATTTGCCCACCACTGAGAACAGAGCTACCTGTCAGTCCTGTGGTCCCTGCTGCTCTATGTGGAGGTGCTGTGTTGGCTGTCACTGTGGTGCAGGCGACATTGGCCAAGGGGTGGAGGGGAGGAGATGGAGAGAGCCTCTCTTCAGTGCTGCCACATGGTGATCTTGGGATAGAAACTGCCTGGAGTGGTGTCCAGCAGTGCTTCTCAAGCTTCTAAGGTGCTCATGGCTCACTTGGGATCTTGTGGAAATGCAGGTTCTAATTTAGCAGACCTACGCTGATGAGATTCTGCATTTCTTACAAGCTCCCAGGCGATGCAAGTACTGCTGATCCATGGGCCACACTTTGAGTAGCAAGGAGTTTAGGAGGGATTAGCAAATCGTGGAGGCAGGGAGAAGCTGGGAAGTGGGCAGGGAGAGTTTTGGTGGGAGCTGGTGTTTTCTGGGGATGAAGCTGGACTCATTGAGCTTCTTACTTTTCTAGATTATTTCCCTTGACACTTTTGGCTCACTGCTCTCTTCAGCCGTTGTGTGCAAGTCAAGGGAGAGTTTGTTGGTTCTTTCCTGCTGAAGAGTTGTGATGGAGTTTCCAACCTCAGGGTGGCATTTTAGCATAGGACAGTTCTTCATTCCTAGGGAGTGCCTTGCTTTGCAGGACATTCAGCACCCCTGGCCCTGCCCACTAGATGCCAGTAGCAACTTCCTGGGTTATTGCTTCTCTGTGTCCATTGTGGCTACTATAACAACAGACTGGGTAATTTATAAGCAGCAGAAATTTATTGCTCGCAGTTTTGGAGGCTGGGACGTCCAAGTTCAAGGTGCTAGCAGAGTCAGTGTCTGATGAGGGTCCATTCTTGTAGATGGTACCCTCTATGCATTCTCACATGGTAGAAGAGCAGAAAGGGGCTAATGAGCTCCCTGGAGACTTTCTTAGGAGGGCACTAATCCCATCAGGGCTCTGCCACCATGACCTAATCACCTCTCCTAGGCCCCTCCTCTTAATATTACCACCTTGGGGGTTAGGTGTCACCATAGGAGTTTTAGGGAGGAACAGGCATTCAGACTGTGCCAGTAGCAGTTGAAATGATGCCCCTGATGGGCAATGCTGCACCAGGTTGAGAGCCACGGGACCAGTGTGGCTTTGGTTAAGGGACCATGGCCTGGTCGCCATAGCCCAGCAGGAGTAGGAGCTTGATGAATGTGTGCCTCGTGGAGATGGTGGCACAGTGGCACCAAGGGGAGGCCACTCCTAACCCTGCTTCAGGGAAAGCCTTATTTTGTGCATCTGCTGCACCCAGCGGGGTAGCACCAGCCTGACCTCCAGGGATGCTTTGGGGAGACAAGACACGGGAGGGACAATATCTAAAGTTCATGTCTGAGTTTCCTCAGCTTTCCCCCAGCACACACAGGCTCCATTTGCTCATAAAATGGTCGCTAACCATTGGGTTTTGGACTTTTCTGTCTTTTCTGGGCTGAACTGCTTGAGGGTAAGGCCTGTCTGGTTCATCCTTATGTCCTCAGGGCCTGGCACATAGTAGGTGTCTTGCAAATGCTTGCTGAAAGTACTATTTGAATTCAGTAGGGGACGGCTTGTTCCAGGAGCTCCGTGATGGCTGCTTTTGTTTCCTTGAAGATTATGTTTATAATGGGAACTCCCCCCCCATTCATTCATGCAGTTATTAGTCTATTCATTCATTCAACAAATATTTATTGAGCACCTGCTACGTTCCAGGCCCTGTGCTAAGGCAGGGACATGCTGGTGAATGAGGCAGGCATTGTCCTCACTGTGGAGCTGATGGTGTGCTGGGGGAACAAACATTAATCCAAGCATCATGCGAACAGTGGGAAATTACAGCTGCCATAAGTGCTTCTAGGGAAGGTGCATCCATGGCGCCGTGGGAGCACTGAGCGGGGCCCCTGCATCAGATTTTTGTGTTTGTGAGGGCAGCAGAGGATGGCAAGAGGGCTTCCCCGAGGTGGTAGAGTTGGAGCTGAGAACTTCAAGGAAGTACTTAGGGCTCCAGCAAGGCAGGGCAACTTCCAGATGGGAAAGAGTTTCTTTTGCAAGGCTTTTTTTTTTTTTTTTTTTTAAAGCACTAGAGTATAGATAAATAATTTTTTGTTAAGACCTCTTTATACTTACTTTATAGCTTAGAGTTCATTCTGTTTTTAATTATGAGTAGAGAGCACAATGTAGGGCCTCTTTAAGAGCCTTGGCTCTGGGTCTGATGTGAGTCGGAGAGGAGTAGGTACAGGCTATAGATTGGGGTGCTATAGATGGGGATCATAAGCAAAGGCCCGGGGGAAGCAGAAGTAACAGCTGGATGTTAGAAGACCAGCTGAGAGGCCAGGATGGAGTGTCCCCAAGGAGCAGTGAGAGGAAGGTGAGGGTTCATGCTGAGAGGTCATTTGGGGCCTTGAATGCACTGGAAAGGAGCAGGGGTTTTATCTGAAGACTAGTGGGAAGTCACTGGAAGGGGTGACATGATTGGGTATGTTTCTGAAACATCCCTGTAGCTGCTGGTGGACAATGGACGGGCCGAGGGACCATCCTGGGGGTTTGTTTATGGGTTTTTCTTTTGGTATTGCAATCATCACCTATGACATGAGGCCACAAGTGCCACTGTGTCATTGATGCCCTGGGCCATCACTCCACTCTGTTCCAATTTCTGGACTCCCTTTCTGTTTCTGGGTCAGGCAGACCTGGCCTTCTTAAGTCAGATGTAGTTAGGAGACCTTTGGGGTGATGTTTAGATTTCCAAGTCACTGTAAATCTCACTAAAGTGACCTATTTTCTTCTCTCTTGTGCTTATATTTTTTATGAATGGATGATAACAATGTGACGGGGTCATTTGTTGTGATTTCCTTTTGATGCCTGGACTCCTTGTTTGGTGGCAGCTATCCTGCCTGCAGCTGGAAGCCCACTTCCAGGTGGGAGGGTAGCCCTGGGCCCAGTTCATACCTGGCTGTGTGTGAAGAGCAGGGCCCTGAAGCAGTATGTCCTTTCATGGGGGCCAGAGGTTTGGAGTTGCACCCAAGGCAGGACTGATCCACTGTGTCCATCTGCTTGGTTGGGCAGCTGCGACAGTGGTTGGCTTGGTGGTGAGAAGGGGGAGATTCCACCTGCCTGGGATGCAAGATGGAAGCACCGCGTTAGACGGGAGCCAGTTCTCCAGAGGTCAGCAGTGGCCTCGCATGTGGGCAGTGGTGAGGGCTCAGCGCTCTGAGGGAGGCCAGCGTCTGGAGCTCAGGAGATCACAATGTACCTGTTTTCCTGGGTGGCCGGTTGTGGTCATGTCTGCCTGTCCTGCCGCTCTCCACCTCACGTTGCCCTTGACGCCTGGTGTGTCCTGCCCCGTGCCATCCTCTGCCTGGAGCACCACCCCAGTTTGCTTCCTTGGCACAACCAGACTTCCTGGCCCTCTGAGTGGATGGCCGGCTTCTTCTCTGGGGCTCCCAGGAGGACTCAGGTATTCCCTTGTTTTTTGAAATACATTTTGCTTGTTTTATGCTCACTATATAAATTCACTGTGGAAGATCTGTTAAATAAGGACAAGCCAAAAGGCAAAAATAAAATCCAGCCATAATCTGGGGATGCAGAGCAATCACTCTGGCATCCGTCCACCCCATCCTTGCTCTGCGGTCGTCTTTGTTCCGCTTACCTGTAGATGCTAAACTCATTGAATATCATCGGGAAGCATCCTTTTAAACAGGTATGGGGTTGTGTATCATAGTCCCCCATGGGGAGACAGGACCCACCCTGTCCAGCCCTGCCCCAACTCTCCTCTCCATGCTGTGACTCTGTGTGGGCCTTGTGAAGGGCTGGGGCCTCAACTCTTCACCTTTGGTGGCCAAGGCATGGCATTTGACTGCAGGGTTTATGGGATGTGCTTGTGGCATAAGTGAATCCTTGTGCTTTCTCAGGGGCTGAGTGGGAGCGGTTGGCTAGGGAGGCCACTTGGCGGTCACATTACTGGCATCTGTTCCTTGGTGAGGAGGGAGCGGGATGGTTCTGGGTGGCCAGGGTGCTGCTGCTGGTGGTAAGCAGGAGAGACTCTAGTGGCTGGTGGAGGGCCCTGCAAGTGGGAGATTCCCCACTTAGCTCAAGCTCTGGCAGCCATGCCTGAAGGTGTTCAGTGCTGTTGGGGCTGTCGTGCTTCTTTGGGGGCACTGGTGCCTGTGCTCTGCCTGAAGTGGTTACGTGGGAGTGGAGTTTTGTCCCTTGTGATGAGACACAAACCTTTGTATTCCCTGCAGACCTATTGGAACTTTGGAACAAAAGCCTTCATTTAACTAAGCATGCACACATGCATTAAGCAACCTTTTTCCATACACTGTTATGAATCAGGCTCCATGTTGGTCCCTGCCCTCGTGGAGCTCGTGTGAGGGGTGTGGGGGTAGGGAAGAGTGCAGAGTGACCAACCATCCCCGTTTGTCTGGGACTGGCTGAGGGGCTACCTGGAATGTAGTATTTTCAGTTCTAAAATGGAAGGTCTCAGACAAATTGAGGCAAGTTGGTCACCCTTGTCAGACAAAAACAGATTCAACATAGGTTCTGTCTTTCAAGGAGAGAATGCTTAGTGGGAAATTTACTTGGAGGTGTGACTAACCAGAACCATCAGCCTACTCAGTTGTTTTTCCCCCTGTGGTTTTATGCCTGGGTATGGCATAGCCAAGGTGCTGGACAAGAGGCCCTCTGGAAAGTGGATCCATGGGACATGGGTCTTGCTGCTGGTAGCAGCCTCTGGGACCAAGGTGATCTCTGGACCCAGGGCTCTCCAAAACCCTCTCTCGGACTGAATGGGTTGTGCCCATTGGGGTGGACTTGGACCATTCATTCAGTCATTCATTCACCACGCATTCACCTTTTCACTCAGCACATGGTTACTGTGATCTAGTGTGTGCCAGGCACCGTGTTGTACAGACAGGCTATGTGGTGAGCATAGGGCCAGGCTCACAGGCGCTGCTAGAGACAAGCCCCTGCCAGCCCAGAGAGTTGGGGCAGCCTGGGAGCTAGCTAACTCCAGAAGGTCCTGAGGCTTCTCACACTGGTAGCTGGTGGGTGGGAAGGAATTCGTTAAGTCAGCAGAACCTGAGTGGTCCTGCCTGGCTTCCCCCAGGGGTGAGACCCTGGGGGCACTTCTCTACAGCCTTTGTCCCAGAAGTCTGCAAGGGGCCTGTCTGAGAATGGAATCTTGCACCCTTCTCTTCGAAGTGCCATTTGTCCATTGAAATGCAATTTACTGTTGAAAGGAGGAAAAAGACAAGAAAGGCTACTGGGGTGAGAGTGTTTCTGGTACCTATGAACCAGCACTGGAGCAAATTCCCCACATGGTGGTAAAATCCTGGAGAGATGTAGGGCTGGGCTCTGCGTGCACCTTGCCCCAACCCCTGCATCCCTGATTGTAAATGCTGTCGTCTAATAACAAAAATCAGAAATGATTTTTATTTCTTCACATGCTCTTAAAAAAATTCAACGCAGAAAAACCCCAAGCTGACAACATAATAGTACAGTTCAAAGAGAATACATTTTAAAAAAGAAGAAAGAAATTTCTAGAGGAGATGTCTTTGTGTGTTCCAGCGGCCATGACGTGTTAAGCAGGTTGCCTCTCATCCTGGTGCACGTGTGGGGAAGTCCTAACTGTAAAAACAGAGCTGAGGCAGAAAGAAAAGGCCCAGCATTGGAATGTGGGGTGTGTGTGTGTGTGTGTGTGTATGTGTTCCTATCAACACATGTACACATTTATCAAATTACATCTGCTTTTACCTTTAAAATTTTATGAATGCGAGCATATGGTGCATTATCCTGCCTTAGAGTGTGTGTGAGTACACACACACACACACACACACACACACACAAGCAGGCCTGCTTGGCACACACTCAGCATGCACACAGGTCTGTGTCCCAGAAACTCTTTGGAGATGAGAGGCTGGGAAGGCGTGGGGCTGTGGGTGAGGCGACCTCCCCAGGGCCCCAGGCTGGCCCTTGGCCCACCAGGCCACGGATGCATTTCCATCCATCTTGGCCCCCATCACCTAGGCAGCTAATTCCTCTGAGCCCCTCTGCCTTATTAAAGTCACAGATCACTTTCCTGAGCTTCACGCTGTCAAGACCAGAGAGCCCGAGTTCAAACCCCCTCCCCACCATCCAGCCTTTCCTTGAGGGCTGGGGGTGGAGGTGAGGGTCCCTCCAGCCCCCACCCCCTCGGTTTGATCTGCACGACGCCTTGCAGTGATCAGTGAGGTCGCCTCAAGATTCCTTCAGTAAAGCCCTTGGCAGGGATACAAGGGCCGTCACAGCTGCGCTGCACAAACCAGCTTCCAAAGGCGAGGACTGGGCCGGCCCACTCGAAGTGGCTCCTCAGCGGAGGGGTGCGAGGCTTGCTGCTGGTTTGGAGAATACTTCTCCCGTCCCCGGCTGCCTTGGCCTCCCCTGTTATGAAATATGGATGGTACCGGTTCCAGCGTTCGGAGACTCGCTGGCAGCGCCGAGCGTCTCTAAAGGCCCGCCTTGTGCATGCACCTAAACACTTCACTGAGCAATCTGTCAACATGTCAGCAACACATGTTTTGTAAAAAGCTTCCAGTGGGAGTAATGACTCCCACCAGGACTTCCAAAATGCTTTGAATTCAGCAGATTTCTATTGCGGGCATCCCCTGGGGTGCCTTTTACAATGCCTACATTTCAGAAATTTGAGCCACAGACCCCTGGGGGTTTCCTTTCATAATGCCTCAAAATGTAGGGTTATATTGTTGGAAGTCCCCATGGGGTCTTTATTAATACCTGAATTCTGAGGAACTGGAAATTACACAGGGCACTGCAGGGGCCCAGATCCACACCAGGAAGAAGAGAAAAACTCTGTGGGGAGATTTTTTTTCTTCATGCAAGAGTGAAAGAGAAGAATTTGCTAAAGGACAAAATTGAGTGTGTTTGAGCTTCCTTCATTTAATCTGCCTTCTAGAACGCTACAGTAAAATCTGCAATGGGGAAGGGGGGAAATGACTTTTCTATTTTTAAATCTCACTTTGATATTTTAGGGGCCAGAGTATGTTCTCTTTAAACACCCAGTGTCGAGGGGCATTGTTTAAAAATAAATTATTTTTCTTTTTGGTAATTGAAAACACCTCGGCCATGCCCCTCTCTCGGGTCTCCCCTCTTCCTTAGAGCTGTTAACTCCTGGAGCGCCCCGTCTCATTATCATTAACCGTTTGGGGTCGGCTTGAGATATTGGCCCGCTGGCTCCCCTCCCCTCCTCTCCGCTCTCTTCTCTCTTCTCCCCTCCCTTCCCTTCTCTCCTCTCCTCTCTCCTCCCCTCTGCGCATTAAAGATGAGAAAATCAACCTTGGAGATGGTCCAATCACCCGTGCGAACTGGTTGCAAACCCTCGGCTGCCAGTTGGGGACATCAGAACAGGACGTATCAATGCTGCATGGTACTTTTTTTATTTTTGTAAGCATTTTGCTGCTGAAGTCTTGCAAATATAGGAAGAATGCCTTCCTGTCCTCCTGCATCCACACTGGCACAGACACAGACACGCGCACACGCGCATGCACATGTGTCTGGCCCCAACCTCCACCTTCGGTGCTGTTTTTTAAAAGTTCTAAGACTTAAACCCGGTAAGCGTTGGGGTTAATTTAAGCTGCCTTTTCCCTTCTAAATCTGGCATTCACTTGCTGAAAAGAGGTCTCTTGCTCTATTTCTATTACAGTCTCATTGACTGGGACAGAACGTAACATTGAGAGCCTGCTTGCAGCAGCCAAGGCCAAGAAATTCCAAGTTGCTGATAAGACCCTCCTCCCTTCTCCTCCCTCCTTGCTGTTCTCCCTCCCTCCCTCCTGCCTCCTTTCTGCCAGAGTGACTGGATCACACAGGGGACTCAGGAACTCACATTTTCCCCCCTCGGTGAGACTCCCAGACGGTGCTCAACCATCTGTGGTCCCATGGGCTCTGCAGAGGGGGCTCGAGGAGGGGGGCTTGCCCATCAGGAGCTGGTTGGGTCAGACACTCACAGAGATCCTCTGCACCTACCCTGAGCAGGCTGATTAATTAAGCAATTGCATCATTGATTCACGGTTTGTGATGTGGTGCCAGGGTGCTGGCTGCTGCATTCCTGAGCGTTGCTTCCCTCCCCTGGGTTTCAGTTGCAGGATTTCTTCACCCCCCAGCAGGATTTTCCTCTTTCTCAGTGCAAACACTGGACACTCTGCGAGGAGAGGAATTGCCGCCCCCCATGTCCCCACTGTGCACCCAACCACCTCTTGGTGGCTCCCGGCTTGTCAGGATGGGGCGGGCTTTGGGCCATGAGCAGACCCCCAGGGGCCTTTTCTCTCCCCAGCAGGGTCGGTGGCCTCTGCAGGGCCTGGAGGCTGAGAGGTCCAGGAACCCTGAGGCGCTGATTTCACATTTTTAGCCAAATGCATTTATTAAGACTAATTTCCAAGTAGCTTTGGGTTTGGAGTACATTCTGCCCCCCCCCCCCAGTTTGAAAAAAAAATCCTGGGCCTTTTTTCCTTTTTCTTTGAAAGTGATGAAATAGAACCTGACCCTAGGAATCCCATTCTCACTATCTTTCTTCCCAAGCTGCCCTCTCCCACCTGACCAAGGCGGCCTGGATTTCCCAGCAGCCTCTAGGTCTCAGAGCATCTCTGGCTCCTCTGAGGATAGCAGATTCCCCAAGGAGGCCAATGTCCCAGCTTGGGGCTTGAACCTCAGAGCTGCTGCAGGGCCAGGGCCACCATTTTCCTATCCTCCCTCTCAAAGCTGGAGTCCTCATTCCAGGCAAGTTGCAAAACCTGTCCTGATCTGCCTAGAGCCTCTGATCTTTGGGTCAGCAGGTGGGCGAACAGTCCAAGAAGAAAATTTAACCCACTTTCTAAGAACATAGTCTTTTTCCAAGGGAGGCCCAAACTATGTAGCCAGAACCTCTTAAATCTTCATTAAAAAAGGGGGCGGAGTGGGGCGTGGTGGCGCACGCCTGTAATCCCAGCACTGTGGGAGGCTGAGACAGGAGAATCTCGAGTTCAAAGCCAGCCTCAGCAACAGCGAGGTGCTAAGCAACTCAGTGAGACCCTCTCTCTAAATAAAATACAAAATAGGGCTGGGGATGTGGCTCAGTGGTGAGTACCCTGAGTTCAATCTCCAGTACTAAAAAAAAGGGGGGGGGTACTGAAAGGCACCCTCTCCCTCCCCCCAAAACAAATGAACCAAACACCAAAAAACAACTAAACACCAAACAATAGACATTCCTTCTCCTGGTGGGTCTAAGAATAAACAATGAAGTCCCTACCTTTGAGAAAGAGGGGATTACAAACTTAGATTCTTCAGAAAACCAGTCGGGTTTGCCAAACTAGATGGCAACGGTCTTTCTCACATTGAAATCCATGTGGTTCCACAGAAGAAGGGGCGGGGGAGTGGAGTCCTTGAGCCCCAAACAGATGTCCAGTGAGGAGGACCAGAAAGCTTCCTCAGGGCAGTGATTTATTTTATTTTTTAGATCTATATGTTTTGGCCACATTTATTTATTTATTTCCAAAGGGCTATTTTTGGCGTCTGCCTGGGCTCCTTTGTAGCAAAGCCCCCTTTTCTAGAATTTCCTTTCCTTTATTAGAGTTACAGCTCAGCTTTGTGCGGACCCCCGGGGGAGCCGGCCAGCCGCTGGCAATTTCTCTCAGACACCCAATTACCCCCTGACGTCAGTGCGCCTCGCCCTGCTCCCCTGGGCGCTTGAATTTTTTTCCTTTGTAACACTAATAGCTGGCTAGCTAAGTGCCTGTCGGCTCCTTGGCAGAGGAGTTGATTGTGTTTTCGGCTGGATACTAAATCCAAAAACTATGTAAAAATGTCAATAGGTGAGTGCACATTGATTTTGGTTAGTCACAGTGATATTTGAGCCCCTTTGGGGACTCTGTCTGGGGAAGTATTTTACAAGAAAGATAATATAACAGAAAATTACTGGAGCTCCGTGGGTCTCTGGTGGGTTTCTTAGGGGCCTGCTAAATTGCTGTAGAATCAACAAATGCTTTATTAATCTAAATTTGTGGTTTTGTTCTTTCTTCTCTTCAGAAGGTTGGAGTTTTAATGATGCAGGCGGCTCTGGCGGCCAGGCTGGGCGGCATGGCCTGCACCTTGGCTGACGGGCTGGGGGACCCTGGCTGGTAATGAACTCTCAGAGGGCCCGGGAGCAGGGCGGCTGTGTTCCCAGCCGGCTTCCTGGGGAATGTGGAGCAGGCGTTGGGCTTGCTGCTTGCCAGGCCGAGGTCTGTGCGAGCAGATAAAGTGAGGGGCTGGGGGCCTGGAACAGCTGTGCCGGCCAGGCTGACTGGGGGAGGCTGATAAGAGCCCAGAAGGAGCCCAGGCGGGTAGCATGGCAGCGCCAGAAATCTGACGGGGTATCACGACTGGCAAAGAAAGTTAAACAGGGCCGGATCCGGGGGATGGTTGGCAGACCTGCGGAGAGAGATAATGGTAATTGATGGAATCAAAGTCGCAGCACAGCCTTGTGTTTTCTTGGCAATTAATTTCCCCCCTCCCCAATTTCTCACCCCCTGGCATTCTTCGAGCCCAGGATGCCCCGTGAGCAGTCTGCACGCTCAGATAATCAGCACATGCCCTCCTTGCTTTGGGGGGCAGGAGCCAGGGAGATGCATGTAGCCAAGAAAAGACACAATTAGAGATTTGTTTTTGTTTTTAAATTTATTACAAACAAACAAGTCTCAAAAGAAAACCCCACTGAAAAGTTAAGGACGTGTCACTCCGGGAGCTCATCTGATCTTGATCTGGAAGGGAAGGAGGGAAATCGATGTCTTTGTAAGAGTGCCGGCTGCGTGTCTCCTGGCTAGGCAGGACAACGTGGAGTCGGGCCATCCCCGGTATGCACTCATGTGCATGGAACACACATACACATGCAACACACACACACCCAAATGATGATGGGGGGTGCAGCGCCAGACAGCATAGTGGGATGGGGCTTGCTCCCACATGCTATGTGCCTGTCTCTGCCCAGTGTCCCGTCTACCTTTTTTTTGTCTCTTGAAAGACATCCTTTCTGGGCAGTGGGCTACCTGGGCAGCTTCCCTGTGCACAGGTGAGGCTGTCAACTGGTCTTTTGTTGTGTCACTGACAGCATGCACACACAGGGACACACCTGCTTCAAAACATGAGTGACCGCACAACTCCAGCCTGGGCACTCACCCACTCACTGCCTGGCCCTGGCTTGCTGCTGCTGAAGCACGTCCTGCTGTGCCCCTGGGAGCACCCCCTGTGTTGGCTGTAGGACTCTAAGAAAATAAAACACTCCAAAAAAATTGATTTGGAGTTTTTGAAATTAAAATTGGTACACACTCCAGCGTCATTCCACAGACCCCCCCACCCATCAATGGAAGTCCTGTAAAGGGAGCAACTTTCTGGATGATTCTGCCTGATAACTTGGCATTCACTCTAGGATCCTACCTGGTAGGTAATTAGTATTTGGGAAGGGGCCCTCCTATTGCCTCCATAAGTCAGAGGGACTTTAAAAAAATCCACGTGCTTGTCCGCTCTCTCCCATTCTCTGGCTTTCCTGGAGTTTCTTCCTTCCAGACGTCTTTCAGGTGGTTGACATCAATTCTGTACCCAGAAGCAGGTGACTGAGGAAGCCAGTGGGGCAGGAGGTGAGAAGCTTCTGATTTTTATTCTGACCGCGCATCTGTTCCATCCCACCCTGGCAAGGGGCTGAAATTAGCCTTGCTTGGAACCTGGGTTCAGAGTGTGGGGAATTCTGGAAGGTCCTGGAAAGGTAATGGCCAGGTTTCTGCTCCGAAATGACTACATTCCTGCACCAGCTGCCCTGCAGCTCCCCCTGAGCTTTGTCTACTCAACAGGGTGGGAGGAAAGAGGGTTTGGAAAGGACCTCACCTCCCCAGTGACTTCTGAGCCATCAAAGCCAGGCTGCCGCCTCCAGGCCCCTCAGCTCCCCCTCCTGAAAGGGCTCTGCAGGCCGGCAGCTGTTTTGGGGCCTGAAGAGGAGAAAGGGGGCTGGTCCTTTGTCCCTTGGAGAAGGCCTCCCGGAGGCCCAGGCCTGCATGGCGGGCAGCCACATTAACCTTCTACCCTGGGTGGGTGGGAGGGGGGCTTGCCTGAGGTCAGGCACATAATGAGGCCAGGTCCCTGGCTGTCCCCTGCCAGGGCTCTGGCAACAAAGGCCCAGTCAGGCTGCACAATGAAGGGGAGGCTGCTGGGTGGGGGCGGGTAGGTGCGGCCCCAGCCGGCCTCTGTGGCCCTGGGTTTCCTTCCAGCCCACCACATGCTGAGCACTTCAAAGGGGCAAGTGGAGAGGCCAGCCTAGCCAGGCAGGCCTGGGCCTCCTTCTCCCAACGCCACCGGAGGTGGAAAAACACCTTGAGAACGTGTGGAATCAAGTTTTTGGCATCTGGCGCCACAGGGAATCCCTGGTATGGGATCTTTCTCTGCAGTCTGGTTTCCCTCTTTGTTTGACGCTTGGAGCCCAGTATGGCCCATTGCTTAAACCAGCACTTCCCAGCCTTTCAAATCAATCATCATCATCATCATAACATCCTGTGTATGAGAATGCACGCTCCTGTATTCAGAGCGAATGCCTTGGGTGAGGCTGGGGAGCAGGGATGAGGACCTCTCTCAGGTGACAGGAAAGGAGGGAAAGTCATTTCCAGGATACAGTGCTTGGCTGCTTTCTCCTCATTCTCTCCCTGAGCTCTCACTGTAGCACCGAGAGTTGGGCGTTTGGTTCCCATTTTATAGATGAATCCACTGGGATTCTAAGAAGATAAGCAAACTGCCTATGATCACATGGCGGGCTCCACCATGTGCCGACGTTACAACTTTCTGTGTTAGTCAGCTTTTCACTGCTCCAACCAAAATATCCTCTTAGAAGAGGAAAGGTTGATTCTGGCTCAGGGTTTCCATCCCTGGTCATCTGGAACAACATATAGTTCCCCAGGGCACACTCCCAAGGACCCATTCCCTTTTGGGTCCTACCTCTTATACTGTCCACTACCCCCTAATATTCTATTCAGGTTATGACTCCCTCAATGGATTAATCCACTGAGGATTAATGGATTAATGGATTAATCATGAGGGCAGAGGCACCATGATCCAGCCACTTCCCAAGGGCCTTGACTCTGAACATTGTTGCATTGGGGACCAAGGCTTCAACACATGAGTCTTTGGGGGACACTTCATATCCAAACCATAACAGTAACTCTTGTTAACTTGCTGAAGATCTCAGTGCTTCCGTTTCCTCATCTGTATAATCCCTTCTCTCAGGGTTATGGGGGGCGGGTACATTGAAATAGCACGTGTAAAGGCCTGGAGTCTGGCACATAGTAAGTACTCAGTAAACAGGAGCTGCTCTCCTTGCTCTGAAATGATTCAGTCTGGATTTTGGTCCAGATCCTTCGGTCTCCAGAACCAGTTTTATTTTTGCTTCATGAACAAGTAAAATAATCTGAAGGCTGCTGAGGGATAATGCATCTGATTTGCTTGGTGTAGACCTGGGGAAAGGAGAAGGCCCAGGGAGGAAGGGGACGGGCTCTGGTTACAGGTTGAGCAGGAGTTGGTGTGGGAACCAGACAGAGGCTGCCTCTGAGGGTTATATTCCCCGGTCTTCACCAGGTGGCGGGTACAGAGATGTTGGAAGAATTTCCCCTTGGTTTTACTTAATTGAAGAAGTAATGTTCCTCCAGAAACAACTGGACCGTATTTTGTGTCTTGGCATTTGTGAAATGGTCAGAAGTGTTTCCCAAGCTCTCCCACCCCTATACCTCAAGAAGCTATTAGGAGTAACCAACATTTGGCTGCCTCATCTTTACTGTCACTGTGGCCCTGAGGAGACTGCTTGGTGAGAACATGTGGAGTCCTGCCCAGGTGGAGAAGGGAAGGGCCTGCCTTCCTCCTCCAGAGGTGTTATGGGTCCTGCATGAGGGGTGTCTGTTGCAGGAGAGAAAGACCCAGGGCACTGGGCACATAGGAGTCTGCAGAGTGTAGAGAGGGAAAGACAAGTCACATCCACAGGGCAGCGAGTGCCTGGGTGTTACTGGCAGCCAGCCAGGGACCCTCCTGAATCCTGGCTGGCTCAGTTTGTCCACCTTCCTGTACAAGAAATAAGCAAATGCTATAAAAAAGAGAAATGGATTTAATGCAGTTTGATGAAGCTGGGGAGAAGCATGGGCAGCATGGTTTCCAATCCCTGCTGACAGATGGGCAGAGATTGGAAGCTTTTGCCCCATAGGCCGTGAAGTGTTCAGTTCTCAGAGAGGTGGCTGGGGACACCAATGTGTGGGATTAGGAATCTTACGCATCCAGTCCTACTGAAAGTGCCTCTAGGATTGAGCAGAACTCTTATAATCATTCGTAGAAGGAAGACTCACTGTATTTCACTCACTCTTGCACACATATGATAGGGAAGTCACAGTATGCTAGGCATGGTGCTTGGTACTTGATGATAACAAGCTGAATAAGAACAGCTTTGACTTTTAGGAGTTTCATCTTCCCCCTCCTCCCTCCTTCATTTCTTTCCTCCTTTCCATTCATGGAAGATCTATGACACATTCTCATTCCCTGTGCTAATATACGGGTCCATAGAAATTGGCAGGCTGGTGGCCAGGAGGACCTTGTTCAGCAAAGATTGAGGAAGGATGTTGCAGACACTGGCATAAAAGGTTTCATAAGAGTTACTGTGGCCCTGATACTAGCTGACGGTGTGAACTTGACTCAATTGCTGACTTGCTCTGAGCCATCAAAAGATCTGCATGTTGGCCTGAGTGATGCCCTGCTCTAGCATCTTTTGGTTGCAAGGAATAGAGATATACCTCAAACTGGCTCAGGAAGAAAGCTACAGGTCAGGCCAGCTCCTTGGAACTCCTTTCTCTTGTGTTCTTGTGTCCTTTCTATGTCAGCTTCATTCTCTGCTGGGTGTTTTGTAGAACAGGATGAGTTAGTGCCCCTGCCCCCAGTGGCTCTAGGCTCTTATCTTTGTTGCCTAGATAAAGCATCTCTTTCCCTTAGGGTCAGGAGTTTTCAGGATTCACTTGCTATGCATATTGGACCAGTAACTTTACTTTTCTCGCCTCAGTTTCCTCATCTGTAAAATGGAACTAACATTTTACATGCCTCATAAGATTATTGTAGGAATTAAATGCACTAATTCACATAAAGGGCTTGAACAGTGCTTGGCATTTGATAAGCACTTAAATAAACATGAACTGTTATTATTTTCATTTATTTATGAACTTCTACGCACCCAGAGATGCAAGTGAATAAATCATAGTCTCTGTCTTTGCAGAACTCATGAGAGAATTTATGATTACTTTTCACTCATTTGTTTAAAAAATATTTCTTGGGCACCTGCTGTGTACTAGGCTATGCTTGGGATCCAGGAGCACAGGAAACAGCCCCGTGGAGGTGGGTAAAGTATCTGTACTCAGTCTTAGTTTCTCATTGAAGCAGGAGGGGTGGGAATTTGTTCTGCAGAGAGACCGCATAAAGAGAACAGGTGTGGGAATGTGTCACAGACCTGGAAGTGGTCTTGTATCTGGTGTGTCACCAGTGGGTGGACATTCGCAGTTCCTTCAGGGGTTGTCCACCCCAGGAGTTTATCTCAGCTGCCTCCCTGCGTCCATTTCTTGAGCATCCCTTCTGTGTGGCTGATCTGCTTGGCTTCTGAGCTGCCAGCAAGATGGATGAGGTAGCTGCAGGGCTTCTGTGGCATGTGCCGGGGTGGGGGTCATGCTTGGGTTCAGGTGTTGGTCCTTGCTGGGAGCCACCCACCCAGCAGATTGCAGCCCGTCCCCCCACCTCATAGCAGCATGGGGCTACGCCTTGATGTGGGGCTCCTGTGGGCATCTTGGGTTGCTCTCCACCACGGTCTTTCTGGGTCATTTCCTGAGGCGGACTCTTGGGCTTTGTGTAGCAGGATGTGTACCCAGATTCTGCTGGAGAGGGGATGGGGAAGGAGAAAACCTCTTTTTCCCCCCTTTTTCTTTGCAGTACTAAGATTGAACCCAGGGGCACTCTGCCACTAAGCTACATCCTCTATCCTTTTAATATTTTAGTTTTGAGACAGGGCCTTGCTAAATTGCCCAGGATGGCCTTGAACTTGCTATTGGCCTCTTGTTTCAGCCTCCTGAGTTGCTGGGATTACAGGGGTGCACCCCATTAAATTCTTCCTTCCAGCTCACAAAAGGGTGCTCACCTGGGATATGCTCTGCATAAGAAACGGGGCTGCAGGTCAGCGGGTGCCCACCCTCAGCACCAGGAGCATGGTGATGCTATGCCTGGCCTGGAGTCACTCATTAGCACAGTGCTACGAATCACCATTTACCTGTGCTGGCCATCCTGCCGACCCCTTCTCATAAGCCCCCTCCCCTTTTTAATGATCTCACAGATACATTTATGTCATAAAGTAAACAGCACCTATGCAGTTGTGCAGCCCTGTCCCCTGTCCCCATCTGGCAGCTCTCTTGCATGTACAGGCAGACTGACCTTTCATCTCAATGTGTGCTCTAGCTGGTGAATGATGACTTGGGACAGGTGCAGGACTCCACCCTTTTGAAGCCTTCCTACTTTAATCAGCACTTTTGACTTTATAAACAATGAAGTTCAACAACCCTATTCTGACCCAAATCTCCTGGTAAACTTGGGCATGACTGGGAGAATGCTTTGAGCCTCATCTGGGGAGGACCAATAGCTGAAGCTGTACCGAAGCCCTACAGCCAGTGACTTGACAACATACCCCATCTTTTGATGCCCTCAATGTTCTCTTAGATATGTTTTGGGGGGTCCTTTATTTTAGCCTATGAAGAAACTGAGGTTCAGAGATGCTTGGTAACTTGCTCAAGGTCACTGAGGAACATGGCAGGGCCTAGAGGCAAACCCATGGCTGTCTGACCCCAGAGTCCCCACACTATTCTGCACAGTGTTGGCAGAGAATCAAGTGTCCTCCTGAGGGTGGCTGCTTTTCTGTCCACCAATTAGAAATGTCACAAGATCAGAAGTTGCCAGGAGGGCAAAGTTCTGATAGACCAAAGGAGATCCTTTTTCTTACTCTTTATATCTGTATATTCACCCCAAGTCTTTCTGTGTGGACTGTCCCTGCTCCTTTCTGTAGTGCCCTCTGCCCTAGTCTGGTTGAATCCTTCTCAGCTCATGAACATAGCCCTTTCTGGTGACCAGAGGCCCAGCCGGAATAGCTGTGAGCCTGTTTCTGAGAGGACAGCGATTGATGACCCCGATCAGATGCCCGTACGTCTTGCAGGGGAGGCCCCTTCCTCTCTCCATGCCCTCCAGGCTCACGTCAGGGAGACCTGGCCCCTCTGGAGCGGTGGCCTCCTCCCCTCCTGCTGTGTTGCACCTGCCCGCCATCTCGCCATCTCGCCATCTCGTTTTGAGGTCTCCACCTCCTCTGACCCTGTGTTCACTGGGATGCCTCATTGTCCTTCTGTGCTGCTGTCATCTGCCCCCGTGGGAAGTAGGAGGCTTCACCAGGCACCGCCTGCCCGGGCATACATAACTCATTTGCCAAACCCGATGGTACCACACTGCTGCCTCTTCCAGAACCTGTCTCTACTCCCCCAAAGGTACTTACTGATGGGGGTGAAAGCTCTGAAGAATCTTTGGGGAACTGACATCCTGCCCTGAAGGGGATAGCCTATGTTGGATCTCAGCTGTCCTATATTCATATTCTTTCTCTGCTCAAAGCCTGATCTTTAGCAATTAGCCTATTTGTGGGCCTCAGTAACCCCTCTGTGAAATGGAGCCACCAAAGCCTTCCTTGCATGGTGATGGGTGCTTTAGGGGGATACTGAGTGCCACCAAGTGGTGGTTCTGTTCCTCCTGACCCAGAACAGGATACCAAATGAGGAGGGGAAGGGGGTGTCAGATGGGGCAGGGTCCAGGCCATAGTACCTGGGTGGAGTCGGAGGAGGCACCGTAAGTCTTGGCTGTGAGCTTTCTGTGGCAGGGCGGGGTCTCTGCATTGGGGGCTTTTTGAGACTTGATGGGTCCAGAGGCATGTGGGAGGAAGAACAGCCCTCCCAGCTGTTCCTTGCAGATCCATAGCCTGTCTGGACAGCTCTGGTGACACCCACCCTGCCCTTGTCCTTGGTAGAACTATGTGGAGCTGTCAGCTGTGGCACACTGTGCCTTTGGGGTCCCCATGTATGCCCCATGGAGGTTGCTTGCAGCAGTGCTGAGGGACTCCTGGCCCCTTCCTGGGCATTCTGGAGTGGAGGGAGGGGTGATGGGTATTCCCTCCTCACGTGCACTGTAGGCACCCCTTGACTACCTGAAGAGGAGGAGGTGGGCTTTGAGTATTTCTGAAATTACTGTGGGAGAGCAGCATGTCCTTGCCTAAATTTGCCTAAATACTTTATTATGTCTTAAGCCATAAGCGATGACATTGATGAATAAACAAACATAGATAGGAACAAATCTCCTGTCTTAGTCTGTTGCTATAACAGAGTACCCCAGTCTGGGTAATTTATAAACAATAGAGGTTTATTTGGCTCACAGTTCTGGATGCTGGGAAGGCCAAGATTGAGAGGCTGCATTCTAGTGAGGGCCTTGCTGTGTCATAACATGGCAGAGGGCATCACATGGGCCAGAGTGTCCATGAGCAAGAGAAAAAGGAAGGGGAAAAGGGCCGAGCTCCTCCATTTGTCAGGAACCTACTCCGATGATAACCACCATATTAATTCATTCACGTGAGTCCATTCATGAGGGCCAAGCCCGCATGACATAGTCACTTCTTTAAGGTTCCATCTCTGGATTGGGATTAAGTCTCCAACACACAAACTTTGGGAACACCAACACACCATAGCACCCCCATCATCCCTACACCCAAACCTCCAAACCCTCACTTTTATGCCTTTGTTCCCAAACTAAGAGCTCTTGGGGTGCCTGGTGTGCCAGCCTGAAGAATTCTATAGGGTAGGCTGGTCCTGTCCAGCTTGGGCTCAGGCTTGTCTCTGGAGCCTCCTGGAGTGGACACTAGGGGAGTCATTCCCAACCAAATGGGACACACAGCCATAGCACCACCCTGAAGGTTATAAGAAGCAAATCTTCCAGCTTCCAGTGTCTTCTGAGCGTCCCCAGCCATGCTACCTGCTGGCCCTGTGAATTTGTAAGCATTTCTTAGTGAGTTATTCACTTATCATAACACAGTTATACTCCACTGATTGTGTGTTTTTAGAGTGTCAGTGTTTAATTCTTTAAATCACTGTACATGTAAAATGCACTACTATTGTGGTCACCTTGGCCTAGCGTTTTTTCATTTGTAAATGTGCCTGGAATCTCATTCCGGGGCAGGCCACCCTCTAGCCTTGCATAGCCTCTGGAGGAACCACCTGGCTGCCCACAGGCCCCTTCCTGCTTGGGCCTCCCTGGCCCAAACCTCCATGGATTTCCTCCGCCGAACAAGGGATGGGCTCCACGTGTCCCTTCTGTTAAATGATCTCTTTGGCTCCTCCTCTTAATACAAAAGGCCCAAGTCCAGGCCCAGAGGAAGTTATTGGTAATGCATTTTTAGAGTCTATATTGCAATATTAGCCACGACTGTCTGCTGTGTAGAAAAAGGAGGAGTTCGCGTTTGAAGTTTAATCCAGCTTCTACTTAAGCTCAGTCCCTGGGCAATCCTTTTTTCTGCCGCTGAGCTCAAACAGCCGGTTCTCAGGTTTGATCTGCTGCCCCACGGAGCCCTGCCCAATGTGAATTTGAAGAGTTTTTTTCCCCCTCTCAACCAGGGAGACTTGCAAAAAAAAAAAAAAGAGAGAGAGAAAGGGAAAAAATGTCACTGTGGTTCTGCCACATCAGCTCCCGTGGTGGGTCCCTGAGTCCCTTCCATAGCCCCCTCTGGCTATTTTGGGGGAGGACAGCTGGACTGGGGCCCCCCTGGGCTGCAGGCTTTCCCAGGGGTGGCCTTGTCCCTTCTTCTAGGGCTCCTAGGAGCCCCTCTGAGCTCTCTCTGCTGGTGGACGGAAAACACTGGGGAGTCTGGGAGTCCTGTCTGGCATGTGGGGGGCAGAGAAAAAGGAGGGAAAAAAGGGAGGGAAATGAAAGGCGAGAGTTTGTCGGGAACTGGTGCTGGCGGTGGAAACAGGAGCCGCAGCAGGACAGAGCCTGGTGGCCTTCAAAACTTTTCTTCTCCCCTCTCGCCACACGACTCGGAAGATGCAGGCAGTAATTAAAGGCCCCCCTGTCTCCTCATTTTCTGTGTCCGTGCCTTTGATCTGGCTCATGTCGGGCGGCTATTTTCATTGTTCCTGCCTTCCTTTCATTCTTTTTTGATGGCAGCAATGATGATCTTTGATTCCGGAGTCGGAGGTGGGCAGGAGAGTGCTACAGGTCTTACATAATGCATCTTTCACATCTTATTTTTAAACGCAGCATAATCAGGGCTGGGCAGAGGCCGGGCTTGATTTCCACCCGTGTGTGGGGACAGGTGGTTGCCTGGCCCCACAGTGCTGGCCTGGGGGTAGGTGGGGACCAGCAGTCCTGGGCAACTGAATGAAAATTACTAGAGGAAGCTCCCCCACCCTTTCTAAATATAACCTGGAGGGAGTTTTTCCTAATTGTTCCCTGATGGCGAGAAATGTGCTGAGCCAGAGCAGGTCAGGGAGGACTCCGCCCGTTCAGCCAGGCTTCTCCTGGTGGCGCCACGGGAGGTCGGCTGGCGGTTTATTAGTGGATGTTAATAAACGATAGGGGACAAGCTGCAGGAGGTAGTATATGAACTGGTAACTCAGGTCGCTGAGCTGCAATGGAAGTGTTCAGCCAGACAGGGGAGGTGGGAGGCGTAGAGGTGGGGGTCACCATTGGGTAGGTCCCAGCAGCGGCACTGCTCAGGCAGAGATGGGAAGGTGAGGTTTCCTGGGTGGGAAGAAGCCTCTGGTCCAGGCCTGGGGTGAGGAGGTGTGCAAACCGTGATGGTGATGGAGGTTGTACAGATGAGACAGGAAGCCAGGGCTGGCCAGGCAGGGTGAATCCAGAACACCTGCTGCCCCTGAGGGCCGCCTTGTTGGGGGCTGGTCCTAGTGGTGCCCAAGATTCTAGATTTCCAAAGGAAGCCAGAAGTTTGTGTCTTTATCAAAAATGCCTTGGAAAGGTAAGAAGGAAGAAGTCTTTCAGCCCACTGGGAGGTGGAGCCGGTGACTAGAGCCTTGGGACAGGTGGGAAGGGCTGGTAGGTCACTATTTTGCAGGCTCTGTATGGGCCATAGTTCCAAGGGTGGCCACCTCTGGCGGGACTGCAGGGACACTTCCATATGAGTTACACTGGGCTGGAAAGTTTCTGCACACCTCATATTACCTCCACCAAGTGATAGTCTGCTGTTCACAAAGGTGTGGTCCCATCCTGCCACCTGGGAGGTCAGGGCCCTTTTGTAACCTGCTTACCTTTCCTGGGCTCTAATGCCAGCATTTTCGGGCACTGAATTCTTCAATAGGTATTTATTGGCACCTACTGTGTGCCATGCTCTGTGCTAGGTGCTGAGCATACAATGCTGAGCAAGACAGGTGTGGATTTTCCTCCTCAGTAGAGAGCTCATCACATCAATAACCACAAGCAAGAATGTGTCACCTAGTGACCAGAGTATTTTCTGGTAATTCTGTGGTTAGGCGATTTCATCATGGCACAAACCTCATAGCGTGCACTTCCACAAGCCTCGAGGCATAGGGCTTGCTTGATGTGGCCACGATGCAGTGAAGGGATGCGGAGAACATGGATGCCCCAGGCTGCTGCTGGGGGACCAGTTTACCATAACTTTTTTTTTTTTGGTACTGGGGATTGAACTCAGGGGCAATCAGCCACTGAGCCACATCCCCAGCCCTATTTTCTATTTTATTTAGAGACAGGGTCTCACCGAGTTGCTTAGCACCTCCCTTTTGCTGAGGCTGGCTTCGAACTTGCCATCCTCCTGTCTCAGCCTCTCGAGCTGCTGGGAGGCTGAGTGTGTGCCACCATGCCCGGCTATGGTAACTTATTTTTAAAATAAGTATAAGGAGGATACTATAAAATAATGACAAAGTGTATAATGAATACACGAATCAGTAACACATTTACTGTCATCATTAAGCATTATGTACTGTTCACAGTTGCCTGCGCTACCCTTCATATGTCTGTTTACACCAGCATCACCACAAACATGTGAATACTGCATGGCGCCAGGATAGTGTGACGGCTGCCACGCCATGAGGTGATAGGAGCTTTTCTGCTCGGTTATAATCTTATGGGACCCTGTTGTACTCACAGTTCACCATTGATGGACGCATGGTTCTGCAGTGCAGGCCTGCCTGTCCTCAGGAGCGTGGGAGTGTGCAGGAGGAGGAGCAGGACGCAAGTGAGGCCTGTCAGAGGGGCTGATGCTGGAATCCAGCGCCGATGATGGCGAGAAACCATGGGGCCAGTAGAGCAGGGAGGGCAGAGACCAAGGCAGGAGGGCGCCAGCAGTTGGAGGGACTGTGTGGGCAGTGACGGAGTGTGGTAAGGGGTGCTCGTGGAGGGCCCAGGGCCAGGGTGGAGCAGTGGGGCCCCTGGGGGTCTTGGCATCAGTGCATTTGCTCACTGTAGAGCTCATTGCTCTGGGCCAGGTGGTGAAGCCGTGATGATGATAGTGCTGGTGCTGGAGATGGAGAACAAAGGGCATATTCGAAAGCCTTTGTAGAGGAAAACTTGGACACGACTTGGGGATGGATTAAATATTGGGGACAGAGAGTGTGGAGTAGCTGGGTACGGTGGCTCACACTTGTAATCCCAGCACTTAGGGAGGCTGAGACAGGAGAATCACGAGTTCAAAGCCAGCCTCAGTAACAGCGAGGCGCTAAGCAACTCAGTGAGACCCTGTCTCTACATAAAACACAAAATAGGGCTGGGGATGTGGCTCAGTGGTCGAGTGCCCCTGAGTTCGATCTCCAGTACCCCCCGCCCCCCAAAAGAGTGTGTGGAGTGCCTGGAGGTTTTTGGCTTGAGCATTGGGTGAATAGAGAGGTTCTTTCCCTTGATCGTCCCCAGCTAACCTGTGCTTGGTCCACTGTAGGTGCCCAAATTAGTGTCTGTGGAGGGGACTTGCTCTGTGAGGCCACTGAGCAGTTAAAACACATTGGAGTGAGGGTGTCGCTTGACCCTTGAAGATTTTGTACTGGGCTACTCCCTTCCCCAGGGCCAGGCACTGAGAACATCATGGCTACTACCTTCTGGAGGGAGGCCCACCCTCTGGCTCTTGAACTTGTCTACCTGGCTGGGCTGCCTGTGTACACTGGCTGTGGCCCTCCAAGCGGCCTGCCTGTCCAGTCTTCTTGCTGGCTTGTAAATTCTCTTGGCCTTCCCGGCTGGGTTGGCATTGATGGTTCATGGGCCCCTGCCTTTCTGGGCTGATGTGAGCAGGCCATATATCTCCATCCAAGATCTGCTTTGGATACAGATCTGCTTTGCCTGGTGTGCAGAGCCTGGCGGCCAGCCCTCCACACTCCCCCACTGTCACCTGTCAGGGCCCCTTCATTTATACCCCACCACCTTTGGCAGATCCCTCTTGCAGCTGGTTTGAGGGGAGTGGGGCGCTGCTTGGTCTGCCAGGAGGGGCCTAGAAATAGCACAAAGTGTGCAGAGACCTGGATGGAGGAGGCTCTGGAAGATGAAGGCTCCCGGATGGATTTCTTATTCTTTGTGAGCCAGATCCCTGCAGTCGGCCAAGGCAGGTTTCCTAGATTTGCCATTTGGGGTTGACGAACCTGTGTCGTGGAACCATTCACCACCTGACCGGCTCCTGTGGAGATTCAGCCCCCCTTTCTTCATTTTCACCCCCAGAGCAGGCTTTTCCAGACAGATTGGGCAGGCAGTGGGGAAGCCAACGTGCCACTCACAGAGGGGGTTTTTGTCCTGCTGCCTGGGGTCTTTTCAGCCCTGCCCTGTTTCTCTCACCATCCAACTTTTGCGCAAAATAACGGCATTGATAGCCTCACGATAAATGTCCCTTGAATTTTCCCCAGGGCAATTTGAGACTCTAAATATCTCTGATACACCAGGATGTATTATGATAGTTTTACAACCTGAGAATTCAATAGATAAGTCAAAGACCACAAAGAAAAAAAGTTCTCATTATTCAAACACTCTATATTCATGATATATTTCCTTGTGGTGCTTGTGCACATGCATGTAGGTTTATAGGATTATAACAGAGAGTATGTAATATAATTTGCTTTTGTGCCCAGTGACTTTGTGGTCTGAGCTGACTGCATGCTCTGTGGTCCTCATGGCTGCTCTTGATAATCTCCGAGGACCCAGTGCGAGACACAGATGAAGCGCTAGTCTCATGCCTGGAACATTAGAAATAACGTAGGAGGCCTCTTTTCCTCCCAGTTCCTTTTGGATGCTGGGACCCTAAGGGGACTATTCTCAAAGTACTTTGCTGCAGATAGGAAAGAACTCTGAATTTGAGTTCAAGAGAAGTGAAGTCTAGGCCTGGAGTACCACTAAGTGGCTGACAGTGAACTTGGCCCTTTGTCTACTGGATGTCAATTTCTATGTCTAAAAAGGAGGGTCGATGTCATCTACCCTGGACATTCTGAAACTTGGGATTCTAGGAGTAATGTACTTATAGCAAGTGTGTAAGAATACACTCAAAAGGGCGAGAGGTGTAACTCAGTGGTAGAGCACTTACCTAGCATGCATGAGGCCCGGGGTTTAATTCCTAGCAAGAATGAATGTACTTTGATTAAAGATAAGAATATACGCTCAATGTTAGTATGAAAGTGGGCTTCACTGAGTTCTTCTCTACAGAGAAGTCTTACCCCATCATCATTTTACACCTGTCTCGTGTGATTTTCTGATTAACACCTGTCTCCTGCAGCAGAGGTGAGCTCCTTGAAGGGTCACATTAGCCGTGGTCACCACTGAATGCCCTGGTGGTGTCACACAGGAGAATTAAATAAATATCTGCTGAAAGGTCAAAGATCAAAGTTGGTGGCAGACTCCAGGCACCCCTCTGCCACCTGCCCACAAGGTAATGATTGGTGGGAAATACAGATGACCAGGGTCAGTCCTCACTTCTCTGGCCACTGCAGCCTAGAGGGGAGCCCCTTCTTCTGGGGCTCAGGCATGCATAGCAAAGCCTCTGGGTATTTCCTCTGCCTGAGGCTCCCTTGCCTTTCCTGGTGCCCTGTGGGTACTGGTGGTGGGAGAGGGGTCTCCTAGACACTGCACTGCAGGAGGCCCGACACCTGCTCATAACTGCCGGTGAGGGAACAGATATAATTAGCATCTGAGTAAAATAACTGCCATCAATAACTGTCTTCCACAGCACGCAATATCCCATTTCATCATCACAGCTGCCCCGTGGGGTGGTGATTGTGACCATCATTCCCATTGGATAAACGAGGAAACCGAGGTTCAGAGATGTTTGGTGATTCACTCAAGATCACACAGTGAGGAAGTGGCAGGGCTGGTGGTTGAGCCTGCCTGACCAATCCCCGACTGCTTCTGTGGGCTCAGCGCCTCCACAAGCCTCCTGCCCTCCTCTCTTCCCATCTCTCAGGCCCTCTCGCTGTGCTCGGGGCGACAGCCCATCTGTCGGAGGTTCTGTTCTGGCCAGATGCAGTGCCCCTCCTGGGAACCCAGAGCAGGACGGTTGCTGCAGAGGGAGGTAAAGGGAATTGGCAGGCCCTGGCCCGCTCCAGACCCTGGCGCTGTGAGCGAGGCTTGGGAGGGTCTGGCAGCCCATGGCTCGCCCCTGGGGCTGGGCCTTCTGTGTTCAGCCTCTATTCCTGAGCAGGTGGGGTAGGATTCGCCTGGCCAGTCCCAGCGAGCTCACAGCAAGGCCCCTCAGCTCATCTGATGGCTGGCTCCTTTCTCCTTGTGGTCCAGGCAGGGGCTGGAAATGAGGGGCTGAGAGAGAAAGGGACTGGATGAGGAGGCAGAGGTAGACAGGAAGGTGGAGGGAGAGGAAGTAGGATGAAAGACCTGGGAGGGAGAGAGCGGTGGCCCGTGAGAGGGAAGAGGGTGAGGCAGGGGCACAGGACAGGGATGACAGGAAGAGGGACGGAGAGGAGGGGAGAGGAGGGATGATGGAGGCAGAGAGGGACGAGGGGATTCAGAGGGGGACCGTAAGGTACAGAAAGAATTCTAATGTGTGAAAATTATAACATACAAAGGGCTGAACATAATGTAGACAAATGTCAGAATACTACAATCTGTGCAATCTCCAGGGCCTCGGAGCCGTGGGCAGGCCCTGGGGTGATGGCTGAGGCTGTGGGCTAGGCACATGGTCTGGCTACCCTCCTGGCAGAGGGGGCCTGGTGGCCGTGAGCTTGACCCTGTCACGTGTGGTGAAATGCTTGGGTCTGAGGTCTCATTATCCTCTGCCTTGCTGCACACGCCCCGCATTTAATCTCCTCGTCCACGCTTCCAGTGCCAAGGTTTGTAATACCCTGTTGGCTTTATGAAGTCTGCACGGACGTGAACTTGACAGTATAAATACACTGGAGTTTTTTCTCCTCTCTTCCCACCCCACCAAGCCCTTGATGACCACAGCTTTTTAGCCCAGAGTAGGCTGCCAAAAGAGGGTCCATGTTGCATTTTCCACAGAAACTAGGGAGCAGCTTGGTCTGGATGCTGGTACTCTGTCCCCAAACTGGATCCGCCACCACTGTGGCTCAGGATAAAGGACACTTTTAGTGTACAGCCATTTTCCCCAAACCCACCCTTCATTGTTCACTTCCTTCCCTATCAGAACCAGTTTCAAGTCCCTCTGTTTAGCTGAGGCCCAAACTGCTAACCCTCAAATATGAGGTCAGCCTTTTGGTCTCTTTACTGGAAAAGGCTGTTCTTCCAACTCTGGGGGTTCACAGAGCTGAGGGACACAAGTTCATTTTCCCCACTGGCCTTGATCAGCACAGACTTGTTGGGCATAGAGGCTGTGCTTTTACAAGTGGTTGGTAGCTCCTGACCCATGTACTCCAGGCAGGTGTGAGGTCCAGAGAGACTCACTGGGCTTAGGACAGTTGGGCTGGGGCTCCTTATCCAGCTCTGCAGGGGCATCTCTGAACATTCATAGGTGCATATTGAGTTTTTGTATCTTGAGTCAGATCATCTTAATGCTATTTATTCATTTTTTCTTTCAATAAGTAATTGAGACTGGTTTCACCAAATTGTGCACTGAGGTACCCAAGGGTGCCATAGCTAACTCCTCTGCTAGGAGTTTTGGAAATTTCAAGGGAAACCCAGCCACACTGAGCATCCATTGGCTCTCCTCCAGGTTGGCGAGCATTTTAATATTAGAGCAGGCGCTGTTCCTTTGGATGACACCGATCTTTGCAAAAGCTAAAATTTTGGTGACTGCCCTGGGCACATAGCAAAAACCATAGGAAAATCTATATGGAAAGAGATAAGAATAGCAGTCCAACCTGCATACAAGTTTTGAGAAGTTGTGCGTTATCCAAGGGAAGGATGGCCTGGGGCTTGGGGACTGGTGAGGAATAGGGGCTTTACCTTCACAGCACTGGGGAGCCTTGGACGCACTGATGTGGCATCCTGAGCTCAGCTGCTGTGTATGGACTAGACTGGATGTGGAGTGACGTGCGCTGGTCCCAGCCAGCCAGCCATGATGGCTTGGAGTGAAGGTGGGAAATGGGAGCAGTTAGGTGGACAGACGGCAGGATGGATGACATTCGGTGACTAGCCCTGTGCAAGGGAGAGGAGAGGGGGACACGTGTCTACTAGGTGTCTGGCCCTAGGAACAGGATGACTTAGAGAATACAGAGGAGGAGCATAGGACCCGGGCAGGAGGCATGGCCAGGAAGGACCCCATCCTGCTGTTCTTTTCTCATTGACTTCTGGTCACCAACATGGAGTCACTCATTTACTTGGTTACTGTTGTTACCTTCCCCACCTGCCCCTCAGCTCCACGTACACAGGGGCCTTTCTTATTCCATGCTGTTTCTGCACCACCCAGAAGCCCCTGATATGGGGTTCAGAGGGTCCCCACTTTCTCAGTGCATGGCACCCCTAAGTCAAAAGAAGTAGCCAACAGTTCCCAGTATTAAATCATTCAGGCCCAAACAACTGGAATATTTCTGTCCTAATAACTTAATCACTGCTTAAAAAATAAACACGTAAATTCAAAGAAAAAAATATTATTTCATTCTTAACATAATTTCTAGTGGAATGTGTTAAATGCAGCTTCTTACCCAGCAGGGCCAGATGGGGCTTGAAGCTGCATTTCTAACCAGCCCTAAGATGATGCCCCCGCTGCCGGTCCCAGCCCACCTTTTGAGTGGGTGACTCATGACCCCTCAGTCTGTGTCTCCACTGCTTCCTAGATGCCCCTTCCCTTACCGTGCCTCTGCTTTCTGCAGAGAGCTTTGCTAGCCCCAGGCGTAAGTGAGAAGGTCATTTGTCCATGTGGTATGGTTTGAGGTCCTCAGCACAGCTGTCTCCATGTCCTTGAACAGAAATCTTGCCATGCACCATCCAGGGCTCTAAGTGGCTGACAGCCTTGTATGAATGTCAGGTTTTGGCCAGGAACACTACAGTATGTTCCCACCCAGGTGGTGTCGGTGACCTGGAGTGGGCAGGGGGTGCTTGCTAGGGCAGGATTGCTTCATCCCTGGCTGGTTTTCACCTAGTTACCTGCCCACATGGGGCCCTGCACGTGTTTTAGGTCCAGAACGGCAGGAGTCTAGTGAATTGCCTGCACCTCTCTGTTTCCTTTCTCAGAGCAGGGTCCCATGAACGGAGATCACTTCCTGTCTCCTAGCTGTATGGCCGCAGCTTTCCTTGCCAGCTCCTGGTTTGGGAACGGGAATTCCAGTCACGTGCACAGGTGCATACATGTGTGCTCGCACACCTTTGCGTATGCACACCCAGGCAGTGCCTGAGACCTCTGCAGGACAGGTGGAGGGTCGGGGGGTTATTCTCCCAACCACTTGCCCTTCCTGGTCTTAGGGGAATCCAGTCTGTGATGACACAGAATTGGGCTTCGGGGCCGGAGTTGGGCTGTTCATGTTTGCTCAATGCTTCATTGATCAATCGATTCATTTATTTATTCATTCAATCCCGTGTGCAGCAAGTGTTTTTAAGTGTTTATTTGCTAACGGTGGCTGATGTTCTGAGCCAGAGGGGCCACGGGAGCTGGAGAAGACTTCCTGGAGGAGGGGGTGCCATGGGATGTGTGCATATGCGTGTGAGCCTGTGCGTGCACACATACACAGGTGCATGTACACTTTGCACAGGTCTGTGTGTGGATATGGGTGTACATAGGACCCACATGCACATGTGGCTTGCAGGTGCACACAGGCTCACGTCTCTAAGTGCATTTTTGTGCACAGATATTTGTGTATAGGTGTGTGTGTGTGCAGGGAGATTGTAGAAGCAAAGCTTTGCTGCCAATAACAACTTTAGAGCCCTCCTGGCCTGAATCTGTCCCAGGCTAAAGAAGAGGAGCTGCTCTTTGGTACAGCAGATTTTGTAGCTTGGCTTTGTGTGCATGTGAGCACTTGGGTGTGTTTTAATTAACTAGAACATTTGCCTGGAAATGAGCAGCGGTGGCAGCAGGCGCAAAGGCAGCTGGAGGGGGCGGGGCTGTGGCAGCCTGCGTTTCAGTGTGCCAGTCCTGGCTGATGACACTGTGGAAGGGTGGGTAGCAGGCAGCCCTGGTGCTGGTCATTGCCCCAGCAGCAAGGGGGTTTGCGGAGTGGTTGAACTCTATGGAATTCCCAAAGTTCCTCCCCACTTAGTCAAAGATGCTCAGGTTAATGGTTCCAGCACACAGGTGGGGATGTGCAACTCCTGACACCATGCAGGGCGGGTTTTGGACCCATGAGCCATACAGAATTGACAATCTTCTTGGTATCCCCTGCTTGGCACCTGGCACACAATAGGTCCTTGCTGCATGTTTGTTGCATGAATGAGCCAATGAATGGAGAAAAGGGTCACAAAGCACGTTACTAGACTGCCCAGCACAGGGAGACTCATTGAAGTATCTTAGGGTGTGTGTGTGCTCACTCCCTGCCAAGAATGGCTCTTCACTTGTCTGCTGACCATCCTGTCTGTGTGGGTGGTGAGAAGGGTGACTTCCAGGATTGCTTGGCGTGGTGTTTTCCCCCATCAAGGGTAAGATGAGAGAAAGAGGGGGTCAAGACCAGAGGGGAAGAACTAGGATTCCTTCTCTTTCTACGACAGATTGGTCCCTGGGAGCTCACAGGCTGTTGAGTTATTAAGGAAAATCTCACTCAGTCTCAGCTTCCCTCGTGCCTTCTAGTCTGTTCCAAGGTCTTGGAGCACCCGACCCTACAGCCACTCCTTAGTGCCCCAAGGGAGGGGCTTCCTCACTTGGCCTTTGCTTTCTCTTGGTCCCCTCCCACCCTCGCCGCTGACCTCACCTAATGGTTTCCCCTTCCATCCAGCTCTGTTAGCCTCTCCTACACTTCTTATGGTCCAGAGGCTGGCTCTGCCCCTGACTGGCTTTGTGATTCCAGCAGTGACATCACCTCTCAGGGCCTTGCCGTCCTGACTTGTGAAGTGGAGGACACACTGTGGGCACATCAGCTACGAATCACTGCATCCGCTTGGCCAGAATTCCTGACTCGTGGAGCTAGGGTCTGGGCTGCTCCTCTCTCTGGCTCCTGCTGCAGGCTCTGCACACACATTGTGAATCCCTTAGGCACCTGGCAACACCCGCTTAGGAGAGGCTGTGGGGCCTGAGCTGATGGGAGGGACGGCTGAGCTCTGTTCTCTGCTTAACTCATCCCTGGGCACCTGCTCACAGAGGGAAAGAGCAGAGGATCCCAGTCACCATTGAAACAGCCATTTGCAGAGGTTGAAGTGCCCATGAAATCCTCCCATTGTGTCTGCGTCTCCCTGTTTTCTGTCCCCTGGAACAATTTCTGTTTCTATGATTCCAGAGACCTTTTCTTGCTCTGAACCTTGCTATTTCCTCTGCTGGCTCCATAGCCTTTTATATTTTTTCCATAATTGAGATCCAACATAAGGCCTACCTGCCCCAGGTGTCCCTGATCACCCAGCCGTACTGAGCTGTCTATGTTCCCACCATGGTCTTCCTTGCCTTTGCAGTTTTCTCAGCCCTGCTAGAGCATGAGCTGCTGAAGCCAGAGCCCTGGGCTTCTTCCTTGGGGTACAAGGAGCCCAACACAGGTGCGTCTTTGCACTGTGCACTGAATGGATGACCAGCCCAGGATTGCCAGCCCAGGGGGAAAGAAGAGTTTGTGTGTGTGTGTATGCGTGTGCACGCGCGTGTACCTCTGCGTGCTGGTGTGTGTTTGCACTTGTGTGCATAAGCACATGTGTGTTTTGGCCCCTCGGCCCAACGCTTCCATCTAATTGGTTTTATGAAGAAAGGCACCTGCTTTAATTTTTAATTAGAAATCAGAGCAGTAAAGGAACCGGCCAGCTGTAGCTGGAGGTTGTGCTCATTGCTGGAGTTTTGCTTAACCAGCCCCAAGTCCAGGTGGTCTGGTAGGGCTGGACACTGGCGCTCTTTGTCCTGATGGGGTGTTTAGTGCCTATGAAATGATCGAGTAATTGTTTGGTAATGGAGCATTTGATTTTGCCTGTTCGGATTTTTCCTGGCAGTTGGAAAAAATTGCAGTTGAAGAGAAGCTGGAGATGGGCAAGGGTGCACCGAGGGGCTGTGGGGTGTCAGCATCCTTTGGTGTCCCTGCTCCGCCCTGTAGGAGTTCTGCTGGGAACCCTGCTTATGTCAGATGGGATTTACCTGCAGGCTGTTTCTCCCAGGCTAGGGATGTGGTTAGCATATTTGTTTTTGGTAAAGTGATCTGCACAGACTGTCAGGTGGGGAGTAATTACCTGGGCACGGGGGTGCGGTGGCAGACCTCACCTGTTGGGGGAAACCGCCACTGGGCTTCAGCAAGGGCCCGTGCAGGTGTGGGGATGGCACTGGGGTTCCTGTAGCTTCCAGGTGGGCGCCTCCTGGCGGAGGCTGGCGCAAACACCATCCCAAGGCAAGCCTTGGACACTCTGGGGGCATTTCCTGGTGCTTGAGTCCTTTTACCTAAGAGGCTGTTACGCCATGGCTCAGTACTTTGGTCAACGACTTTGGTTGTGGTTTCCATTCGGCTCCATCAGTGACCTATGGGACATTACTTCTTAGCTTATCTGTGCCTCCCTTTCCTTCTCTGGGAGGCAGGAATAGCGAATGGAATCTATCCTGTAGGGTCACCAGGAAGGTGAAAGAGACAATGTAGGTCCATAATCCCTATTCACAACTCAGAATTCCAGGAACCCTGAAACCTGTGTGTGTGTGTGTGTGTGTGTGTGTGTGTGTGTGACTCATTTAGCACTAAAATTGGACCTCAGCTGATATGAAACTTACTTCCCTCCCTCGCTCCCTCCCTCCCTCCTTTCCTTCCTTCCCTCCTTCCTTCCTTCCTTCCTCTCTTCCTCTCTCTTTGCTACAGAAATGTCCATATGCTTGATTGCTTCTGGGGTGCCCCCAAATACTCAAGAAATGTACTGCATCACCTTTGTAGTGTCTGAGAAAGTCTGATTTCTGGAACACATCTGACTGCCAAGGTTTGGGGTGGGGGCTGTGGCCTGGGGTGTGTAAAGTGGTCCCACACAGAACAAAGGCTTAGTTGATGTTAGGTGGGGCTGTCACAGGAGAGCCCACCCACAGAGCCACATTTCCTGATTTCTGCTGTTTCTTTCCTTCCTCTCCCTCTAGGGTACAGGGTAGGGCTCTTCATCTGCTTGTCCTGGCTTGGCCCGGGCACATAGGCATGCATGTACTGGCCTTTCCTCTTGGCAGGAGGTGGGATACCCTGTATCAGGTTGATTTGTCAGGTTGATTTGACCTTGAGGGAAAGTCAAGGTCCAGCCTACACCTGGGGGTTGGCTTTGGAGGTGCTGCCAGGCTTGTGGCCTTCTGCAGGAACAGGACCAGGAGAGACCCGCTTTGTGCATCACCCCTGGTCCTGCCTTCCAGGGGCAGCCATCCCTTGTGTTGGAGGACGCTGCAGGGTGCATGCTGACTCTGTTTCTGTGTGCCTCCTGGGGACCTGGCACAGCTAATGAGGGCTGCTGGGCCCTCCCCTTGGCTCTGAATTCCTGGTGAAGGGGCTGCGGGGTGCAGAACTGCACGTGCCTGCAAAGGAAGGCAATTAGGAAAATTGGAGTTTGAACCACCCTTTATTTATATATTTATTTTGACTCGCCAATAAGACATCTCCTTTGAGAGACTTGCCCCTCCGTATCTGCCTCCTGTCTGGCTCCCTTAGGAGAGCTGAGCTGTTCTCCTCTAGGCAGTGCCCTCCTCGTGTGCTCTGGGTACAATTCCATCCATACCACACCAGCCTTTGAAAGAGCTCCCCACCAAAGATGCTTTAAACACCTCATCTCAAGCTGTCTGCTTGCTGTACTTTATCTCCATGTCTGGTGGCAAAACCCAGCCATTAAGGAAACCCTTGCTCCAGGTTAACTGCAACCTGTGTAGGCACAATGAGGGCCACACTTCTCCCTTGGGTTTCACGGCCTTGGGGCTAAGGGGAGCTGGAGTCCACAGGGAAACTGAGTCTCAGATAGAGAAGCACCCATGGTGGAGATGGCATGGGGGACGGAGTGAGGCAGGAGCAGATGTAGGAGTTCGTGTGGCCACATGTCTTTCTGTTTTGAAAGTCACCAAGCAGAAGTGTCTGGCAGCAGAGATCCAGCCCCAGTGCCTGCCTCCCCTGACTGGCTGGCTGCCTCACCTCCTCTCTCTTGTCCTCTGTCTGAGGGGGAACAGGCAGGGCGTGTTTACCCTCAGTATCTCCTCCCCGCCTTCTCCCGGTCATCCCCAGTAATCCACGTCTGGCCTTGGCACTTAGCTTGCAAAGCGTTCCCAGGGCCATTTTTTCTCCCTGACCCTTACTGCAGCCCTGTGAAGTAAGTAGAGCCAAATGCATGGAAATGGAGCTGCAGAGAAGGGGCAAGACTAGGCAGGGCCACACAGCCTTGGAGGAGCAAGACCCTGGCCTGTGCTTAGTTCCCCTGCCCGATCGGGCTGCTGTGGGGGCGACTGGGTTGGACTGGGGGATACCATCAGCTATAGTTTTCTTTTAGTTCTCTTCTGAATCCTCATGGTAAGAAAGTGAACTTAGAGCTTTCGTAGACGTTTCTAGGTCCAGTTCCTAACAAGCCCAGATCCCATAGTGATGGGGTCTGCAGTCCACCTGAGCCTCCTGGCCATGGAGTTGGCACAAGGATGACCACAGGGACTTTATGAGCCAGTGGTCCTGCTGGGTCTGCAAGAAGAATGGTGCTGTATGTCCCTCTAATGGGGTATGGGGGCCTGGGCTTTTAGGGAAGCCCATCTAGGAGACAGATTGAAGACCACTTTTTGCTCTCCCAGTCCATTCTCTGTAATTACTAAGGCCTACCACCGGAGGAGAGAGGGCAGGCACTGAGCTAAAGACTTCCCTTCAGTCCTCAAGTTAGGGAGGGAGACATCCATTGTTATAATCTTTATTATACTATTAAGGTTAGGGGCTCAGAGAGGGAAGATCACTTTCTTCAGGTCACAAAGAATTATGTGGCAGAACCCAGACTCAACACAAGTCCACGGCTTAACCCCCACTACCCACCCTTCATTCCTCATGGGTGGCCTGGTGCTCTTTGGGAGTGGGGTTGGGGAGCCCACAGGATGTGGGATTCTTCAGGCACTGTTGGGTTAGCAATGGATCTTACCCCCCAGGTTCTGCTTCTCATATGTTGGCTTCTGCAGGTGGCTTTGGCTCTTCTGCCACCTGTCTGACTGGCTTTTAGGGGCATCATGGATCAGTGTGGGCCCTGCGAATCCAATGGAGAAGGGGATCCATAAATAGAATGGATCACAGCTGCCACTATTCCAGTAGGACCTGCTGGGTGGAATCTGTGTCCAGGTACCTTTTCTGATGATCATTCCCTAGTGTCCAGGCATTGATGTCCCTGTCAGATCCCAGGAAAGGCAGCCTGATGAGGGCAGGATGCGATTGGAGTCCCCTGGGAGGACTTGAGCCTCACAGACTCACCTTCCATTGGGAGTAAGTCCCTAAACTCTGCAAGCTTGAGCTTCCCACCCCAACTATTTCTAGGCTTAGTTTCCAAGTCTGTGAAATGGGAAAGAGTCCTTACCAACCCCTCCTTAGCATGGGAATCTGGCAGATTCAGGACGTTGTGAGCACATGGATCAGAACAGCTAGCTGGCTTGGGAAGGAAGACTGCCAGACAGGGCCCAAGCATGTGCTTTGAGCCCAGCAGACTCATGTGCACAATGCTTCTGCTGCTGGTCACACCATGATCTCTGCCCAGGCTCCTCACCCAGTTTCCTTTTCTTTAATGTGTGATAGCAAACTCAGTGTATTGCTGTAAAAATCAGAGTAGTTCAGAAAATAGTATCTGACTCTGAGTCTGAATCCTTTTAGAAACTTCCTAACATCATAGTTGGTTACTCTTTGCACCTAGTTTAACTTCTTGTATTTATAGTGGTCCCCTATTTGCTTTTTTTTTTTTTTTTTTTTTTTTTTTGGTACTGGGGATTGAACTCAGGGGCACTCGACCACTGAGCCACATCCTCAGCCCTATTTTGTGTTTTATGTAGAGACAAGGTCTCACTGAATTGTTTAGCACCTTGCTATTGCTGGGGCTGGCTTTGAACTCGCGATTCTCCTGTCTCAGCCTCCCAAAGTGCAGGGATTACAGGCATGCGCCAGCGCGCCCAGCTGTGGTCCCCCTATTTGCAGTTTCGATTTCTGAGGTTTCAGGTACCTAAGTGTCTGAAATTTTTAAATGGAAAATCCCAGAGTGAACAATTCTTAAATTTCAAATTGTATACATTTTGAAGTAGTGTGATGAAATTTCCTGCTATCTGGTCTGTCCTTCCTAGGAGGTAAATCATCCCTTTGTCCAAGGTATCCACTCCATATGTGCTACCCACCTGTTATTCTCTTTGTAGCCATCTTGGTTATCAGATTGATTATCATGGTATTGCAGTTCTTATATTCATGGAACTCTTATTTTTCTTAGTAATAGCCACAAAGTACAAGAGTAGTGAAGCTGGCCATTTAGATATGCCAAAGAGAAGCTGTAAGATGCTTCCTTTAAATAAAAAGATTAAAGTACATTAAGATATTTTGAGAGAGAGAGAACATTTACATATAGTTTCCTCTTAGTGTATTATTATAACTGTTCTAGTATTAGTTATTGATGTCAATCTCTTATTGTCTGTAGTCACTGTGATAACTTAACATTTATCATAGTCACACATAGGACAAGAGTTTACGTAGGTTTGGGTTTAATACCATCTGAGGTTCCAGGCATCCACTGGGGAACCTTGGAATGGATCTCATGGATAAGGGAGGCGGAGCTAGTGCACTTTCTAAATTCTCCCCTTCCATACTCTGGGGACCAGGGATGGGTAAGAAATTGAGAGCTGTAAAACAACTAGCTCCTATCTGGTCATGTTATGAGCCGGCTGTCTGAAGGTCCTGTCTTTGGCTCCACGTCCCATGTATGAGTGGGAAGAAGGGCCAGTGTGTTTGCAGGTTGTCCTGTGCCAGCCTGTTCATGTCACTCTGCAGTCCAATCAGCACAGCCACCTTTGAGGCAGGGGCTTCTCAGCAGTTCCTATTCCGTGGGTGAGGAAGGGAGGCTCAGAGCTAGCCAGCGGTGGAGCTAGGGCTGCAGCCTGACCTGGCCGACTCCAAACTCACAGGCTGATTTGCCATGGCTGGCACCGCAGGCAGTCTTGGGCCTAAGCACAGGGCTGCAGAATGTCTGGCTTGGAGGCAGGGGAGTGGGGCTTGGCACTGGTGAGGGGCCTGGGGCAGCCACTGGCTGGTGCTTACCCGTCCTGGTCCTGCCTCTTTCCCCCATGGCCTCCAGCCCCTCCCCTGGCCTTTTGTTCCCCCTCCTCAGTTGCCCTAATGACTTAGCCCAGGTGGCAAGTTGCGTAGAGAAACTACTCCAGGGAAATAAGCGTCCTTGCTACCAGCCTGGGCCTCAGGTGTGCACAAGGCAGCCCTCCCTGAGGCCTGGTGAGCTGGGCCTCCCCAACTCCAGCTGCTGGCAGAAGCAGGAGGAGCTATGTGTACTGTGTGCACGTGTGTGTGTGCAGCGCCTGGAACTGTGTGTGTATGTGGTTGTGCACGTCTGTGGCTGTGTGTATAAAACTGTGTGGATGACCATCACAGGTGACTGCGTGTCTGTAACTGTGTGTGTGTGCACACATGCGTGCGTGCACGCACCCACGCTGCACATAGGTGGCTGTGTGTCTGTGTGTTTCCGTATGTGATAGAGGCTGGTGTTCAAGACGGGTGGCGGTGGGGGCTTGGCTGAGGGGCTCCAGCAATGTATGGTGGGGGCTCAAGTTACCTCCTCTGCTGGTTGAAACACTCTTTGTAGAACAGAGTTACACACATGTTTAGATAATTAGAACAAAAGCCAAAAGAACAATTCCATTCAAAGGGACGAAGCTGGAAGGCGGAGGCTGCCCAGGATCTGGGGGGCCGCATTCTGTCTCCCCAGCTCTCTGTGGCCTTCTCTGCGTTTTGATCGCACTATTTAGAAAATCCCTTTGTTGTAGGATAAACTGACATTGGCCTGCTCGTTTCTGCTGTGAAGTTTGCTGTGTTCCGGGGCCCACTCGGGACAGCCAGGCCATTAGGAGCTGATTAAATGAGCTAATTTTAATTTGTTCAGTGGTTACAGATGCAGAGACCTTTCCATGCCCTTTTCTCGAGGCTCTACTTATTTATTAATTTTTTTTCTTCGAAAAGAAAAAGACCTTCAGGTCTCCCTTCTCTCTTCCCATCCTCCATTAAAAATAAACATATGAAAACATTTTTAACGTGAACTTCGGCTGGGAAAGAGAGGACTTGACTCTGGTTCATGGGATCGGCTTCCAGAGGTGCCAGCGGGGGGCCCCTGTGTCTGTGAGGTGGGGGCGAGGAGGCCAGGCGTGGGCCACCCACTGTGGTGGAGCATGCAGAGCCAGACTGAATGGAACCTGCAGATTTCAGTCTCTCCTGGCCTTTGCATGTGCCTGCAACTCTGTGCCCTTGCCTCCCTGCTTTGGTTAATTCTTATTCACTCTGCCGGTCGCAATGTGGAGGTTGCTTTTGCCAGGAAGCCCCTAGTACCCAGCTGCACCCCTGCGCTCCCACAGCCTTGCTGTCTTCTGGTCACAGCAAACAGCACAACATATCCAAAGTCTGTCACCCTCTCTCAGCTGTGAGCCCTGTAGGCCACAGACTGCCTGTGTGGTTTCCCTGCCTGGTGGGCAAGATCTTGCACAACTGGACGAGTGCATGGTTGGATGAGTGAGTGGGTGGGTGGCACCTGCAGTGACTGAACCTGCTACATTCCAAGCTCTTGATGTCAGAGCCGGTCTGCCAGCCAGTTGTGAACTGTCAGCTGGAGTCACAGGCACAGGCACAGGCAGCCTCTCTCCTGCGGGGAGTGGGTCCAGGCCTTTCTTCCTGAAGTGGCTGAGGAGGCAGCCTGAGGGTTGAAGCCCCAACACCAGCATTGTGGGGGTGGGGAGCGCATGCCTGCCTGGCTGCCGACCCTGGTCCCCAGGCCCAGCTTAGCTAGGAACCTGACTGACGGCCGCTCAGAAGGAAGCGAAGGAATGAACATTGTGCTGTTAGTTGGCTTTTTGCAGCACTTCTGGACAAGTGGGCCTCGTGGGTATGATAGGCCAACCAAAGGATGCTGGAAGCATAGACAGGAGGGCCAACGAGGCCGCAGCCGGCTGCCCTAGCCCTGCCTCAGCCGCCTGGCCCCCTCCTCCCGGTTCATTTCTAACACCACCTTCCGCTCTGGCTGGGGCACCTTTCAGCAGCAGCGGGGTTTCCCCGGGAGCTGCACAGGGCTGCGGCAGGCCAGCGTCCCAGGCCTGGTTTCCATTTGCAGAGAACTGCTTCCCGCCGACAGCACCCCACCCGCCCCACCCAGGGGCCTCCGAGGGGCTGTCCCCCACAGGCAGGGGCGGTGACCGCGAGCCCCTTTGCTGTCTCTCTGTGGGCCTCCCCTTCTCCTCAACCTCAGGGCCAGGCGTTGGCAGGGTGCCGGCCCCAGACCCTTCATCTCTGCAGACTCCCAGGGCAGGCAGGGGGAGGCAGGACTTGCCTGGCGCCCCTGGGGCCTGGGGCCCTCAACTGGGTCAACAGCTGGCCGTGTGGCCTGAGCCTTGGCCTGTCTTCTCCCTCCCATCTGCTCCCCCTCCTTCCCCAAGGCCCTTCCTCTCCCCACTAGCTGGATTCCCCGCCAAGCGCCGCAGCGGGAGCAGCACGCCCTCGGCCCATCCTTCCCGGGCCTGCGAGGAGGGGCGGGTGGAGATGCGTCCCGTGTCTGAGGTCACCCGTGGGCCAGCGGGAAGCGCCTCTCCAGTCCTTGCCTGCCCTGCTGCCGGTGCCGGGAACTTGGTCTCAGGCTCCAGCCCTGTTGGCATCCGCAGGCTTGCCCCGGGACGCCCTGGTGAGCAGGGGGAGAGGTAAGCAGAGGGCACAGTGGCTTGGCCCGAGAGGGAGGGTGAATAAAACAGGCTGGGGTCTGTGCAGGGAGGCCAAGAGGCTCATCAGAGGCTCTAGGCCACTGGGAGTGGGGTGATTGCGCAGAGTGGATCAAATCCAGAAGGATGGAAACTTTGTGAAGTGCGGGACAGGCTGCCAAGGAGGCACTGGTGACTGGGTGTCAGACCTGTGTCAGGTCCTCTGGAGTGCAGCCAGGGCAGTCCCTTGGGGAGCACCCAGGTTTCTGGATCTGGCACCACCCTCTTGCTTCTCCCCTCCTCAGGCACTCCATGGACCTCGCGTGAGGCACCTGGCTTGCATCCTGGGGTCTGTGTGCCCTTCAAGCTGGGCCCCCCTAAAGGCTTGCTTTCTGCTGGGTCCCTTGGCTCCTGGCCCTCCTGCAACCTCATTGTCTGTCCCACTTCCTGCATTATGGCTCCTGGCCAGCAGGGAGGCCGCCTGAGTGCTGGCTTCTGGGCCTGACCTTGTCACCCACAAAGCCATCACATCCCAGGCAGCAGTACCCTCTCTGATCAGAGAGGTGACATGCCAAGAAGACAGTGAGACAGCCTCTGGTCTATTGATCGCTGGACTATGATTCTGGTGGATGCCGTGGGGCCTTGCTGGAGGTGCGGTGGGGGGGCGCTAAGCCAGTGCTTCTCGTGGCAGGCCACTTGTTCTCCTTGGGAAGGGACTGGTGAGTTTCTTTCTGTTTATGTCGTAACCAGGCTACCGAGATGGCAAACTTGGGTTCTGCAATTACACAGCGTTTCAGAAGCAAATTGATAGGAGAACGTGTTATTATTGGCTACTGGGTTAATAGCTATTTTGGCAGGAGTACCAATCCTGCGTGGTGTTGCTGGCACGGGTATGAGAACGGCTCTATGGGGTAGGAGGAATGGTGGGTGCGTCTTGTACGGAGCAGCAGACTCAGAGGACCCCAAAGTCCTCCCTCCCCTGCCAGTGCCCGCTTGAGGCAGTCCTGGTGAGCAGTTGCCGAAACTAAGACCAGAGAGGTTGAGAGATCAGCATCAGGTCACACAGTGAGTCAATGTTGGGGTTGGATTTTGGGTCCCTGTGGGGTTTGAGGGTCACAGCTTGGACTGTGATCTCTGAAGGCAGGACACAAGCTTTCACTTTGAGCACCTCATTTACATCCCAGAAAATGGACCATGTTAGCATGCTCCGGCTTAAGGGGGCTTGCACCTGCTCGTCCCCTGCCTGGAACATTCTTCCCTCAGATCCTGCCTGGCTGTGCCTTCTTGCTGGCATCAGGTCACCCTGTCGTGTGTCCAGGGTAGCACCTCCTTCTCCACCCTTTTCCTGCTCTTCATATTCATGGCACCACCTAAGTTGCTATTAATAAATACCAACTTAAATCACCTAATTGATTTATTGCCTTACTCAGAAAGGAAGATTTAGCTTCCTGTCTTTATACTGCAAGCTCTCTGAGGGCAAGGGCCTTGGTTTGTTCGTACCCTGTGACCAGAGCCTGGAACAGGGCTGGCAGAGGAGGCATTTATTAATATTTGTTGAAGGACTAAATGTAAATTGCAATGTCACTTTAACAAATGGCTGCCAGGTAACAGGTTGACTCACTGTTTTTCTTCTTTTTTTCTTTCTGTTATTCCTGTCCCTAAGAGGTGGTCAGCAGTCACCTCAAGGCTCATGAAGAGATCATTATTATTTCTTCCTCTTCCTCCTCTTCTCCTCATTCTCCTCCTCTTCTTCTCCTTCTTCCTGTTCCCCCTCCTCCTCCCCTTCTTCTCCTCCTCCTCCTCCTCCTTTTTCTCCTCCTCCTCCTCCACCTCCACCTCTTCCTCTCTCTGTCTCTACCTCCTCCACCTCTACCTCCTTCTTTTTTTCCTCCTCCTCCTTCTCCTTCTTCCTTCCTCCCCACCACCAACCCCGGTATTGGGGATTGAACTCAGGGGCACTTTAACACTGAGCTACATTTCCAGTTCTTTTTATTTTTTATTTTGAGACAGAGTCTTGCTGAGTTGCTGAGGCTGGCCTTGAACTTGTGATCCTCCTGCCTCAGCCTCCCAAGTCATTGGGATTACAGGTGTGCACCATGGTACCCAGTGAGATTATTTCTTCTTGCATGCTAAGAGAGTTCAGAAAGGAATAAGTTACCTGTCCCTGGAAGAGACCAAACCTCATTGTAGAAGGGATTTAGGTGCTGGTGTAGGGTGGACTGAATCCCTTTAGGGCCTTTCTGAGTTTAATTTTCATGTTGGGGCTCAGTGTTAAGGTTATTATCTTAACACAATGGAACTGGCTTTCTCCTTTGCAGGACTTCAGCAGAGGTGGTATAAGGAGGTGGTGATTTGAGGATGCTCATGGGAAGGGAAGCACGGCATGTGGTTTACCAGGGGCAGGGTCCTGCAATGACCCAGGGGTCTTCCTAGCAGTCTCCACATTTGCCACCCACTGATCTAGAAATGGAACACAAGGATACATTTATTGAACATCCCTGTGTGCCGGGTGCTGGGCTAGAGTGCTTAACCTAGATTGTCTGATTTGATTCAATCCTTACCCAAACCCCATGAGACAAAAGACACTTTCTGCTTATTGCACTGGGTGAGGCTTTGAGAGGATCAGTGACATTTCCTGGTTGACACAGTTGGCCAGTGGTGGAGCTGAGATTTGAACCTGGGTTCTCTGTCTCCAGAGCCTTTCTTGATGCAAACCGGATGCCCCCGGAATGCAGCCCCCAGGGGGCAGGCTTTGCTGGGTGGGTTACTGCCCTGGCACTGAAACCAGATCCTGGCACCAAATAGGTGCTCCCTCAGTGTTTGAGAATGATGGCCGGCTGGCGAGTGAACGGCTGAAGGCCTTCCTGAGAGGAGTGGGAAGCATTGCTTTTATTGTTGGCCCCTTGGGCGGAGGAAGGGATACCCAACCGGGCAGCAGGTGGCACCCACTGACACTGTGCTGTTTGCCCATGAGTTTCTTGTGGAAGGGCGCACTTATTAGTAGGTGCTGGTTGGTAAGTCCAGAGGTTTCTGGTGTGGTTGGGACATCCCAGTCTGGTGTGTGGGGAAGACACAGACACCTTGACCGTCCAGGGTGTGTACACACGAAGGCATCCACTTGAGGGGTCTTACCAGAAAAAAATGCAAGCCTCCCCCACCCCACCCCAATCACATTGCTGAGTCTGTCTCTTTAAGAGCAGGGACTCTTAGCTTAGCTTATTATCTTATTAAATTTGTCCATTTGTTCTGCTCTGGTCTGAATAAATAGGAGGCCCCCCCCCGCCCCGTGTCTCCTTTGTTTTAATGCCATTTCTCCAGGGGTTCAGGCCGAGACAGGGTAGCG
>PVHX01016435.1:0-43280 GCA_004024805.1 Geosciurus inauris | reverse complement strand
CATTGATAAGTGGATGCTGATCCATAATGTGGGAAAGGACATGGGAACAAAGGTGGATCTCCGTTCACAGGGGTGTAAGGGGGGAGGGGGCATGGGGACAGCAAGGATGATGGAATATGATGGTCATAATAACCCTAACTCTATGTATGACTGCATATATGATGTGATTCTATACAACCTACAACTAGAGAATTGATATTTTAAATAAATAAATAAATAAATAAATAAATAAATAAATAAATAAATAAATAAATAAAAAAGTAGGTTACTAGTGACTGCATATACACTAAAATATAGAAAGGATCTTGTGGCATAATAAGGTATAAATTACACCAATATCCCAGGTTTTCTATTTGGTATTCTATTTTGTTTATAAGTAAGCAGTCAACTAAACTCTGGGTGTAAATCAAGCATCTTTTAGAACCATGAGTTCATTTATCCCCTCCCGGGAGGTTAACCTCCTTAACTTAACAAGGGTTCAGAGATCAGTAGAATTTACACTAATCCAAAGAGCACTGGCGACCCAAGCAAGCAAAGACAAGCAGCAGGCAGGGCACAATTCATAATCCTGTGAATTTTGTACCTTGCACTACCTACTGAGGCATGTTCTTCTCTACATGTACATTAAACTAAAAGAAGGGAAGCCACATACTGTATTGCATCTGGCTGAAATCCAGGGAAAACGTAAATCTAGCAGACAGGACTGTTAACCAGCCTGGCAACCTTGTTGAGTCCCAGGATTTACTTTTCCAATATTAAAAGATGGAATGTGTCTTTGGCACAATGTATTCATTTCTACTTCATTTTGTCTTGGTTTTTCATTTATTTTATTTAATTTATTTTTTTATGTGATGCTGGGGATTGAACCCAGGGCCTTGTGTGTGTGAGGCCAGCACTCTACAACTGAGCAATATCCTCAGCCCTCATGTATTTTTAAATTTTTTAAAATATTAAACAGGTTTTTATTTGTTAATGTCACATAAGAAATTTAAGCATGTTATATTATCTTAAAAAAACACAACTAATTCATTTTAACAGAGAAACCTCGCTCCCCAGCCCATAGCCCCATCCCCATTTTCCCCCAGGAATTAAGATTCTAAGAGAAGTAACCACAAACAAAGTTTGTGGAATCCTTCATCCTGTGCTTACATGAAGATTAGATTAATATTGCCTTCTAACAAAATTTCTCTTTACCATTAAAAAAATTATAACTTTGATTGCTTATTACAAAAAAAATCTGTACAAGTTCTGTACAAAAGTTTAATATGTTAAAAAAGGCTTTCCCCCTCACTCATAGTACCATTATTTATAGCAGAAAATAATTAAGACCACATTGCTAATCTAGATAGAACAACTTTCAAATTATACCCCCCCACACAGTGGTTTATTTACCCACCCCTTCTCATAAGAACTTAAAAAAAAAGAAAAAGTAAAGAAAACACACACATTTTCTTTTCTTTAAAAAGACAAAAAACTTGAGGGACCCTTCCGAACAGTACACAGTTAGTACAGTGTCAGTAATTCACATCTTGCAACGAAGTGTATAGATGATTTCTTTTGCAAAACTTTCAGTGTCAAAAAGGAAATTAAGGCCATCAGATTTGCAGCTTAAAAATTCACAAAAAGGAAATATAAAAATATTCTGTACCTCTGAGAAGGCTCTGCACTGTATACAGGTAAGGATTACCATACTTCTTTATCTTTTTAAAAAAATTTAAGATGTTGATGAACCTTTATTTTATTCATTGATTTTATTTATTTATATGTGGTGCTGAGAATCCAACCCAGTGCCTCACACATGCTAGGCAAGCTCTCCATCACTGAGCCACAACCCCAGCCCCTACTTCTTTATCTTGAGGAAGACAGTTGACTTGAGAAGTTTACATAATTGCAAAGCTTCTGTTGGATAGTATTGGGGCTCCTTGCTGGTGGAAAATTTCTTCCTCAACAACCTCTTGACTTGGTTCTTGCTCCTCCTCTTCCTCTTCAGGTATGGTTGTTTTAATGACTACTTCTTTGTGCAACCTCCTCTCCCTGAGAATTTTTGAATATAACCTTCACATCTTCACTGGTGCCCCAAGAATTCTGGTTCTTCCAGATGAGGTCAGTGGGAGAACTGGCTGTGACACCAGCATTTATAGCCAAAATTGTAAGTCTGGCCTGCCTTCAGCACATATCTTGAGGTATATTTGTAACTGACCAAAGCGTCTCCAATTTTCCTGATCATCTCCCAGCCTCCCATTGGTAGACCCTGTTCAGAAGTATTCTTCAACCAAATAGATTTCCCATCAACATCTATCTTTTCAATGCACGCATTCCCAGTGGCTGAAGCGGAATGAGCGATGCTGACACTACTGCTGGCCTTTGATTCTCCATATCAACTCTTCAGCTTTCTACACCGGGCCTTGAGGGTGTGCAGGACACTGTCACATGGGAACAAGCACTTGGAGAGAGTTTCAACCGCTCTTCTTTGTTTTCTAGGAGTTTCCTGAAGCACTGATTTCCATGCTCAGGGCTAGCTTCACATTAAGAGGTTGTTCATGATCATTCAGCTGTTGCTGCATCTGATCCCTTATTTCCGCCATTTCTCTCTTGTCAGCATGCGAGGAGAGTTGTCTCTTTCTTTAGCAAGCAAGTCCTCCAACTCTTGAATCCTTTCCAAACATGCTCTAGACTCTTTCCATAGATTAGCAAATGGAGATGAAGGACTTTCAATTCTCATTCGACTTTCCATCAGTTCTTGCCTGGCACTGTTGACAGTAGAAAGTATTCATCTCTGAGGACAGTCTGGCCTTCTCAAGTTTGGCATGGTAAGTCTGCTCAAGCTCTTCCTTGTACAGCGTGGGCATCATGTTGCTCTCTCATCTCATGAAGGGCTGACGTCCAGAATCAACCTCTATCAAGCGCGTTTCATGCTTTCCTCTTCTCGCATTAATCTCCTCTTCCTTCTTTTACGAAACTCCCAAGTCCTCAGTCAGGCTCTGACACGATTCTCCAAATCCACTTTAAATAAAGTTTCATCCGCTGTTTTTGTTTTTTGTTTTTTGTTTTGGCAGCATCTAAAGAGGCTTCCAACTCGGTAATCTGATACTTCAGATCCTCTAAATCTCCCTCCAAACTTTTTTTATGTCACCAAGAGCAGTAGCCAGAGCTGCATCTTCAGAGTTCAATGCTGCCATATTTTCGAAGCTTGATCTGGGCTCCATTAAGATGAGATTCTTTTTTAGCATAACCAAGGAGCAGCTGGTCATGCTCGACGTTGCACTTGCCCGGCTCAATCCGCAGCTTGGAGCGCTCTCTGGCCATGTCTTCTAGAGCGCGTCGCGCATGGCCAGCTCAGTTTGGTATAGCGCCTTGAGTGGGGTGAGCTCGCAGCCAAGCACCTCCTCGCGCTCGGTCACCTGCAGTGCACCGCGCTGTTCTTGGTCTCCAGACTGCGGGCCTTGTCGATGTTCAGGGCCAGTCTCGCGGAGTTCCTACTCCAGCAGCTGCGACAGCCGCATGGGGCTCGGCGGCGTGCTGGGGGCGCCGGCTACCAATCCGCAGCCGCAGCGAGGTGGCGGTCTCCAAGGCCACCGCTGGGCGATCGGCGGGGAGCGCGAAGCGATGAGGCAGCGGGCTGCACCGGGACGAGAAGAGGCTGCAGAGGCGAAGCCCAGACCCAAAGCACAAACCGGCGACCCGCGCTCGCGTGCAGAGGCCGGCGTGGGCAGGGAGAAACACCTAGGTTGGCGGCAGCAGGTTACAGCACAGAGGGCAAAGCGGGAGCGCTAAGAATCAACCAATCGATCATAAAATGTCCTTTGCAAGAAAACACGCACGCACGCACACTGGGGAATAGGAGAGGGGAGGGTGACCGGGAGATTGGCAGGTCCTGCTGTCGCCGCGGAGTCTCCCGCTCGCAGCGCTTTTTTTTTTCTCTCAGGCTGCGCGGGGCTGCGGACTGGAGAGAAAGGCAGCGAGAGGCGGTCGAAAGGCGAGCCGTGGGGGGCTTTTCATTTATTCTATGATCTTAAACCTATTTTAATCTTGAGAAAGCTCAAATCTAGAGGTTCCTGAAAAGTGGAGCGAGGGGAGTAGTTAGAGTCTCAGAGAATCCTCTATGTACTCAAGTCCCAGCTGTGCGAAACCTAGGTCTGGCAAGTAGGAGCTTCTGACTTTTAGTAGAGTCGGGAGAGTCAGAGACTGACAAGATTCCTCATCTTTAAAAGGAGGTTTGAAACACTTCCAACAGGGAGCATTACTGGATGTTTAGGACGCAGATAGACTGAAGCACTTGGCATACAGTAGGTTCTCAGTAATATTTGTTCTGAACCTCTGTTATCCTTTGCCCTCCCTTCTTCTTAATGGGACACAAGACTTGATAATAGCAGATTCTCTGAGTGTTTTTCTTTTCCTGTGGCACTTTGACCCTTATCTTTTCCTCCTTTCCTGAAATTGAATCCTGTGTTTTCCATGATTTCAGATTGGAATGGGCCTTCTGGCATTACGATAACCCCCTATGATTTAGACACCTATCATTGAAAGCAGTTGGCTTGGTAAAGAACTGTTATTTTAGTGTTGGGAAATAACCCTTCTATCTAGTATTTAAAAGATAGTTTTATTGTGTGTGTGTGTTCTTTTTGTTGTTGTGTTGTTTTGTTTTGTTTTTGCTAACATTTATGGCTATACTGATTTTCAACTCATTTTGGCTGGGATTTCTTTTTATTATGGATTGTAGTTTCTGCATTTGACCTTTTCTGAAAGGGATAATAGTACATATTTTCCCTGTTACCATTGGGAAGTTATGGGGTGAAAGAGAGAGAATATTGTCATTGGACAAAAGACAAGTTAATTTTTTTTTCTCTCTTCTGATTTCATTTCTTGGACTATGGATCTAGATTTACTTTCCAAACTGAAGAAAGGAAAAATATCTTCTCTCTACAGTTTTCAAGGTTTGTTGTTATTGTTTTTAATGTGAAGTTTCCTAAACAAAAAAAAAAAAAAAGGATTACTGCTAAAGCAAGCGGACTGAAAAAGAGTGAAACTGTAGAGCTCATGTTTATGGTACTTACCAAGTGTGAGCACCATTATAAGGATTGCATATGAACTAACTTGTTCATGTCATGAAAGCCTATCATTTTCCCTCTGTTACAGATGAGGATACTGAGGTACAAATATGTTTTGTCCACTATTCCTCTGAACTTTCAGGGCTGGGATCTGAACCCAGGAAGTCTGCTACCTACCATAAAGTGTATGACATGACCTTAGTCAAGGGTAGTATCAGCTCCATCTCCTAAAATCACACTACTTAAGGGTCATCCTTGATCAGATGCACCAGTACAACCAGGAAGCTTCTATGCAATGTATAATCTCAGGCTCACCCCCAGGCCTATCAAATTATAATTTGCATTTTAACAAGATCTGCATGCGATCACACATTAAAGTTGAGGAAGCACAACCAAAAACATTGTGCATATATATGTATGTGTGTGTGTGTGTGTGTATATATATATATATTTGTATGTTACAAAGAAAAAAACAGAATTTTAGATCTCAAAGAGATTAAGATTTAGAGACCATATAGTTCAAGCTTCCTTTTATAAATGTTGAAAATGAGTTATAAGATGGCTAAGTATGTATTTAAGAACAAATACATATTTATGAATTCTTGAGAATTCAATAAGCATTTATTGAGGGCTTGTCACCTGCTAGAGGACATGCCAAATGAGATGGGGATACAGACACAAATAAATCAGGCCCTTGGAGAACTCAGTGGAGGAGACAAATAATAAGTGCTTGAAATTTACCAGGGTTCTGATAAAACCATTATCTGTTTCTGTTTCCTAGACTGTGAATCACATATTTACTTTTCCAACCTAAGAAAGGGAAAATATCTTCTTTCTACAGTTTTCAAGACATTATTTAAGGTGAGGGTTTTTTAAGGCTCAAACAAATGGACTGTCTGAAAGGAGAGAAGACTGCAGAGTAGAGCTCACATAAAGGAGGGTGGGATGCGGACCAGAAGAGACTTCCTTAAGGACTTGATATTGGAGCTGAGTTCTGAAAGATCAACAGGTACCGCCAAAAGGTACTAGAATTTGAGCCTTTTGATTTGCAACCAAAGCCAATAAACATCATCAGCAAGAAGAAACTAGAGGAGTGGATCTAAACCTCAGCTTCACACAGAATCAACTGGAAAATTAACATGAGATCAAGGTTTTTAGAGCTCTCCTGTGCCAGGTTTCCTGCTTCATTGTCTAGACTTTCTATTTCATCTGGTTCCTGACCTAGGTATCTGCCCCAGACATAAGAGCCACTCTTGTCATGAGTTGTGTTTGCTACTTATAAAATGTTGAACTACATCTGACATCAACTGCCACATTCTTGTGACCCCCATAAGCATGGAAGACTCCTTCCACAAATCTCAGTCTACAGTCTGGGAAGCCAGCCTTAGCTCAGGACTTCCTGATCTCTAACTAGTGTACCACCCTTTCTACAGTAGTCTGTGGGAAGGTGTGATCTTCTTCCTAAAAGTAGAGTAAATAAAATTTAAGAATTTCCTTTACAGTTTTGATGAGCCATATTTCAAAATTAATGATGAGACCTGGATTCAGTTAGAGACTAGGCAAAAGTCTTTGTAAATGAGGTAGAAATATGCTATATTTTGCTGATACGCTATGGACCATGTTCAAATGAGATAGTTTGTGTTTCTCAAAGATTGGCTTGGGGATCACCCACATCAGAATTTCCTGAGCAAACTAAATACAATTCAGATTCTGGTTCTTTCTTGAATCCATTGAATAAGAATCTTTAGAGTTGGACCTCACAAGGCAAATATTTAACACTCGCCAGATATAATTTTGATGGATATTAGGTTGAGAAAAACAGGGTAAATGTATGATTTTATCTGAAATAACTTTCTTAATCTTTCAGATTTGTGATTTTCATTTTCTCCACTTATTCTTTTGTTTATAGCCAGAGGAAAATGTGCTGTAAGCTGTTAGTAAACATTATAAATAAAACAAGAAGGGCATTTCAAATATTTGAGCTTGCAAATATGCTGCTTATTTTTATGTTGGACCTTTTAAAAAACGCAAGAGTTAAGAAATGCTTCTGTTTTGAATGTTTGGAGCATGTGTTTATTGATGTGATTTCATTTTACAGCAGTGATTTGGTTAATCAAGAGTAACTAACAGAACTACAACAAGGAGAGTCTGGCACAAAGCCCAGGGATCATGGATGTTTCATAGGTACTGCCAATGGGTAGCACTGGTGAGAAGCTGTGTGTGTGTGTATTTCTGGAGATCAAACCCAGAGCATATGCTAACAAGCACTCTACCTGTGAGTTACATCCCCAGCCCAGAAGTTCTGCTTTGAATGCCTAGATTTGCAAGAGTGTGAAGATGTCCTTCCCTAACACTGTCATCTTGTCAGGTTGTGGAGCAACTAGTGTAACCAGACAACGCGGAGTTGAAGTCACATGGCTAGAGGTGTTTTTCCACAACTACTTTCCATTTCTTCTAGTTTCTCCCTTTATCTCCCTGGTCGTTTTACCACTCTTCTTCATTTCTGCTGCCTATATTGGAACTCTTTCATGTCTGCTTTGGATTATTGCAAAAACTTTCTGATTTCTGGTTCATCTTCTCTCTTCTACCTGCTGCCAGCATCCTCTTCTAAAATCAGATCTGTTCTGTTTTTTAGCTTAAAATCTTTACATTAATGTATTCTCATTGCCTACAAGGTCAAGTCTAAAATCTTCCCCATTATGGTGATCATACCTGGCTCCTGCTAATCCTTTCTTTCTTCACTCACATGCTGTTTGCAGCCTTGCTCCACTATGAGAGTGCAACTCATTGAGCTATTCAGGAGCTCTTACTTCTGAATTTCTTCTTCAGGCTAGAGATAAGCCATGCAATCTATCAACCCTCTTGATAGTACACATTTCTGGCCAAGGTTCTCTGTATTGGTGCATTATCTTTATACATAATAGTGGGATTGGTTGTGACATATTCGTAAATGCACATAACATAATTAAATCAGTTTAATTCCTCAGGGTGTCATTTTTCTTTCCTCTTTTCTATCTCCCTGGTCACTGTCCTCCATTCTACTGGTCTCCTTTCTATTTTCATGGGTCCCTTTAAAAAAAATTTTTTTTCTCTCTAGCCTCCATATATGAGAACATATGACCTTTGAATTTATGGCTTAATTTACTCAACATTATGCTTTCCAGTTCCATCCATTTTCCTGCAAGTGACATAATTTCATTCGTCTTTATGGCTGAACAAAACCCTGTTGTATATGTACATCACATTTCCTTATCTATTCATCTACTGAGAGACACCTAGGCTGGTTGTATAACTTGAATTGTGCTGCTGTAAACAAAGTATGCATGTATCACTAGAGCATGCTAACTTTAATTCTTTTGGGTAAACACCTAGAAGTGGTATAGCTGGGTCATGTGGTGGTTCCATGCCTAGTCTTTTTTTTTTTTAATATTTATTTTTTAGTTGTAGGCAGACAGAATATCTTTATTTTATTTTACGTGGTGCTGAGGATCGAACCCAGTGCCTCACGCATGCTAGGTGAGCACGCTACCACTGCGCCACAACCCCAGCCCCATGCCTAGTCTTTTGAGGAACCTTTGAGCTGATTTCCATAATGGTTATATTAATGTACAGTCCCAACAGTGTTTAAGTGTTCCTTTTCCCACATATCTTCCTGGGCATTTATTATTACCTGTATTCTTACTGGTTACCATTTTAACTGGAGTGAGATGAAATCTCAAAGGAATTTTTGCTTTCATTTCCCTGATTACTAGGGATATTGAATATTTTTTCATGTATTTGTTTGGCCAAGGGTTTTAAGGGTCAAAATATATAGTGTTTTCCCCTTCAACATCAATCTGAGTTCCTAATATATACAACTGCTACTAAGAAGAAGTGAGGAAGAATGGAGAGGAAAAAGAAAGAATATCATCTTGATAGTCAGTGGAAATGTGTCCTAGGAAATTGCTCTGCTCTTCATGTGAGCTGACGGCATCTTATGACAGTCCTTTCAGATCTGGAGCTTTTTCCAGAAAGCCTTGGCACTTGTATCCCATTTCCATGTTCACCCTTATCCAATTGGGACATTATCCAGTATATCCTATATTTTATCTATCAGCTGGGGAAAAGATGAAGCAAGATAAAAGGCAAGGGCCATCACATGGTGTGTCATACGTATATACAGACAGGAAGAAAGGGCTCTAACCCTGCTGACTCCTGCAGCAGTTATTACTCCAGGCCTGATTTTGTCTTGATTGGTTGTCTAACATACTTAGAATATTCAATTAGAAGATAAGCCAACTTTAATATTCCTTCTCCAGGTTGCTAAAGGTCTACCTAAGGTTAAATATTAATGAGATGCAAGTGAATAATTCTGCTCAATTCCTAACATTTCTCTTTTTCTTCAAAAAATCCCCAGCTGTCTGCAGATGCTTAGATGTTTGCTCTCCAAAAAGATTTTTAGATGCTTTAGGGCAAATGTTCTTTCTGTCTCTCAAATAAAAGTTCTTTTATTAGGTTACTTGATTAAAAAAATTGCAGTAAGCTCTAGGAGCTGCATGTTTGCAAGATGGAGACAAGACAAGGGCAGAACACAGTTTGACAGTCACAGTAAAACAATGTCATTAAAGGCTGCCTTTCCTTTCTTCCTTTTATCTCTGTCGTCTCTTTTTGTTTCCCCTGCTTGGTATTGCTATCTCTGTTTGTAAAATTGCAATTTATCTCCTTTTCTTCAGTGTTTAGCATTTGGACATCAGAATGTAGAATACAGACAGCTAAATAAATCCAGCGCTGAGATAATATCCAAAAGGAAAGTAGAGGGATGAGGTCATAAAAAGATAACCCCAAAGAATTCACAGAAAGTGGAGGAAGGTACCTAGAATTCCCATGGACTGAACAGGAGAACACAGGTGACTCTATTGACTACTATTCAAGAGAATAAAACCCCTGTTTCAAAGGTTACTGCGGCTGGTGCGGCCCAGGGGAAATCTTTGTTTCACTTCTGGTTAGGCAGACCACAATTGCATCAGCATTTTTGGCAAGCACATCATACCATTGGCTTATATTGAGCTCACAAACAGAATCCCTAAATCTTTCACATGTGCTCTTCTTAAGCCATCCTTTTTACCTTCTTACACTTGCAAAGTTAATGACTATTTGGGGCCTAAAAGTAGGGTTTTACATTGATGTCCAATAATTTTACCTTGTCAATTTAGGCTATTTTGACAGCTTTGGGTGAATATTTTATATAATGATTTAGGTTCTCATAGACATTTTCCTGTACTTTCAATAAGAGAACCTAGAGGAATTCTTTCTCCACAACCAAAATGATGGATTTACCCAACCACCATCCAGTTTTTAAGTCTACATCTTCATTTAGTCTAAGAGGAACTTTCTCCTCTTTCTTCACAACATCCAGAGCTGCCAAACTGCTTTGGTTAGGATGGTTTTGCCTGCAAGGTTGGAACGCTAAATTAACCTGGAACAAACAATAAGAACATTTACTAGTGCGTAGAGGTTGGGAGGGCCCAGGCATGGTACAGCCATGGATGTGACTTTGGCTGTACCTTCTCCCATGTGTTTTCCTCAGGTCAATTTTGTGGTTGTAAGATGGGCTTACTGTGTAGCAGTAAGAGTAACATAGTTCCTTGTTGGTGTCCAGAGGGAAGGTGGGAAGGAAAGTACAGATGGAAGATTATTCTTTCAGTCTGACTAGGATACCTCCTTGGTCCTAGTCATTCCTGATTTGCTTAGGAGTGAGGGGCTTCCTGGGACATGGAACTTGCCGTGTTAAAACCAAGAACATCTTGGGCACACAGGGATAGTGGGTCAACCAACACCTCTATCTGGACCAGTCGTCATTGCCAGGATAATACCTGATGCCCAATGGCTTAAGGTAAGGCTCCTGGCAAAGTGATGTTCACTCATAACTACTGTCGAACACATTTTTGAAGGGTGGCTCCGAACTAGAGGATTCACCTAGAGGTAAATTACTGGCCCTCTAGATCTACTGATTCATGGACACTGCAAATCAGCTTTCACGGAACACTATGAATTGCATTTCTATACATCAGTGCTTGGAAAAACACTGATTTAGACAAGACAGTACCTGAAGCTGGGATCAACACCCAAAATGCCAGGGCTGCTCCATGGTGCAGCAGGGCAGGAAAGTATATTGGAAAATCACACCTTATATGCCAGTGCTCTATTTCCCTGAGTTTCCAGTAAAGTCACCCTTCTGCTCAGAAGAGAGGGAAGTTGGTTTGGGATTACTGTGTCTTAAGACAAACCATTCTTTTACAAAATACTCACAAATCATGCTTGAAAATCACTCTCAGTTTTTAAATTTCTTTCTGGAATCAGTATTAAACACACAAGAAGTAGCTTATAGGTCTATGATCATCTTTTTTTTTTTAAATTTGTTTGAAAGTCAAAAGAGTGTTTTCTCATATTTGGTCTCTGAGGAAGCAGCACAGATTTGAGGCTAAGAGATTGAGCTGTGGTCAGGCAAACTAAACAAAGGATCTGAGCCCGGCATTTGCACATATCGATTTTACCTATGTTTATAGTTAAATTATAAAATATATTGTATGAAAGATAGAATAGTTTTGGAACTTAGCTTATTGGCTATTCAGAGAATTAAATGAGATAATGTTTAGAAAATTTTAGGATAGTGCTTATCTCATTAAGTAGTAAGCAAATTTTGATAATTTATACCTTGCCTTTTCATTCATTCATTGTTCGAAGTGTTATGGGTATTGTGTAGGACTCAACACAGTGTTTATCACTAAAGAAGACAAAATAAGTGGTAGTCTCTGTTATCAGGGAACTGAGAGTATTGGCATTAAACTATGATGATACTATAATAAGTTTGTATACAAAATATTAGAACGGAAAGGAAGAAAGAATGATCAATATGTGGAATAATCTGGGCCATAAAGAATGATCAACAGTTTTCTAGATGAATGTGAAAAAAGAGGGGAAGAAAAGGATGTTCAGAAAAAGAGTACATGTAAATGTTAATAAAAGGAAGGGAACAAGAAAAAGTAGGGCTTCTCTGTGACCATAAGTTATTTTGAAGGCTGGCATATAGGGTTCAAGTCAGGAGCAGTGATGGATGATATTAGAAAAGTAGAAAGAAGCAGATTTATTTGCTATTGAGAGAATTTAAAGAGATGATGCTTAGAGGACTGGAGAGTTTCATTTTAGAGAGATAATAGAGATTGAAAGAGAAGAGAGTTGGTTCCATAATCACACCTGTGGTTTGGAAAGACCACTCTGGGGACTGTAGAGAAATGAATTGGGAGATTTCTTTTTTCTTTTTTCTTTTTTTTGGTACTTGGAATTGAACTCAGGGGTACTTGACCACTGAGCCACATTCCCAGCCCTATTTTGTGTTTTATGTAGAGGCAGGGTCTCACTGAGTTGCTTAGCACCTCGCGTTTGCTGAGGGTGGCTTTGAACTCGCGGTTCTCCTGTCTCAGCCTCCCTAAGTGCTGGGATTACGGCTTGCGCCACTACACCCAGCTGGGGAGATTTCTTAGGGGTCTACAGCATTGTTCCTACTGAGAGGTGATGAAGGCTTAAACCATGAGAGGACTGTTAAGAATAGAATGCAAGAGATGCAGAGTAGCTGCAAATGACAGGGCTGGGTAATGGATTATTTTTAGGGACAGAGAGAAGAAAGATTGAGGGGGATTCCCAGGTTTCTATCCTAGGTGTCATCTAGATAATATCTAGAGGTTATGGTGGCAGAGCCAAATTTTGAACCTATTGAATGAATTCGCTGGAGGACATCCAAGTGGAGATGCACTGTAGATCTCTTGCTCTGCAAGTCTCTGTCTGGAGAGTGAGTTCAAGTGTGGAGAAATGGTTTGGAATCAGTGGGGAGCAGACTTTTTATTTATTTATTTTTCATTTAATATATCATTTAAATTTCCCATTGACCTACAGCATTTAAAGAACATGGAAGCTACCAGTTTATGGTACTTTGATTTTTTCTTCTATTTTTAAAATTATCAACATTTTCAGAGAAAGTAGTATAGTAATCCTCAAGGAAAATAGGGATCTGAATACAGCCTCGACAGAAGAGGCACTTGGGAATAGCCTCAGAGGCCATACTGGGGTCCTGGCTCTGCCATATGCTATGTAACCACCTCAGTATTTTTATATAATAGACCTCATAATATTCACTTCACAATGTTGTTGTAGGAATTAACTGAGTTATCACATTTAAAGCATTTAATGCTGCCTGACCAATTTTATTTTATTTTTTCTCTCTTTTTGAAACTTTTAAAATTTCTTATTGGTTCTTTTTAGTTCTAAAAGATAGTAGAATCCATTTTGATATAATTATACAGCATGGAATATATCTTATTCTAGTTATCAGAGTCTCATTCTTATGAATGTACATGGTGGTGGGATTCACTGTGTTGTTTTTATATGTGTACACGAGAAAACTATGTTAGATTCATTCTACTGTCTTTCCTTTGCTTATCCCTCTCCCTTTCCTCCATTCCCCATTGTCTAATCTACTGCATTTCTATTCTTTTCCTCCCCTCTTCCCTCTCTCCTTATCTTAGCTTCCACCTAGGAGAGAAGACATTTGACCTTTAGGTTTTGAGGACTGGCTTCCTTTACTTAGCATGATGATCTCCAGATCCATCCATTTGCTGGAAAATGTCATAAAGTCATTCTTCTTTATGGCTGAATAATATTCCATTGTGTATATCTACCACATTTTCTTTATCCATTCATCTGTTGAAGAGTACCTAGGTTGGTTCCATAGTTTAGCTATTGCAATTGTGCTGCTTTAAACATTGATGTGGCTGTGCCACTATAGTATGCTGATTTTAACTCCTTTGGATATATACCAAGGAGTGGAATAACTGGGAGCAGTCCTTTGGTATTGGAATTTGTGGTGACAAGATTTACCAGGACAAAGCCTCAGCAGAGGGTATAGACCAGAATGAGGACAAGAACCCCTAGAAGCAACAAAATTCCACAGTGATTTGATGAGATCATCTGCATATTCTCCCAGTGTCCAGGCCTTTCCCTCTCCTATTTCTAGGATGTTTTAACTAATCTTTCTAGTCCCTTATTTACCCTCAAATAGTAGATGTAGTCCAAATTTTTAAACTATATTTTGAGAAGTTCATTTTCTAAGTAAATGTTTCTAGTTGTTTAGGAACCACTCATATCTCCTTTCTTATGTTACTGTCCAAAATCTGGAAAATTCTAAATAGAAACTTTCAAAAATATTTAATTTAAAATGTTAATATCACTTCTAATGGAGAAACAAGAGTGGGAAGCATAAAAGTATGACAAATTTGAGAAATATATGCAAAGGGGAGAAAAATCTGACAAAATCCATGACCAGAAAGTATTTTTAAAAGAGGAAAATGCATGTGTTTACTACAGCTACTCTGGTATTTAAATGAGCTGCAGCAAGTTTCTTCAGTCTTTTTCTTTTTTCTTCTTTCTTCTTCTTCTTCTTCTTTTCCTTCAGCAGTTACTGAGGCAGCTTGGGAAAGATTAGGGGAAAAATATCCCAGGAGTATCACATATGAAGAAAATATCAGAGCCTAGTGAAATAGCCAAAAAGACTCCGGTTAACTGCACAAGAGAAATCTTGGGTCACTGGGGAGAAAAATCCCAACAACACAGGAAATAAAGAACTCTGGATGGGGGATGCCACCTAGTGGGCCTCTGGAGGATTCCACAGAAAATAAAATGACAAGATTTTAGAATTTGTGGATGGCCTAAAATAATTATTAGGAGCTTTATTCACTCTTTCAATAAACATTCAGTGAGAACTTGCTATGTACATTAATGAGTACTGACACATTAATGAGTATAGTAATGATTTGTAGTTGGGTCCTGAACCCAGATGTCCCCAAAATTCTAACTTTATTATTTTTCTGACATAATTAATATTTATATTAAACCTGTTTCATTTCGTGGTGAAAACTTAATCTCAGTCACTGTAGCACTCCTGTGCCCCATGGCCTGGTGAGGGCTGAGTCCTGGGGTTTAATAATGGCGAGGCAGCTGCACAAGGGAGGGTTCACCTAGCTTCCTGCAGTGCTATCTTTATACAGGGTTCAGCTGAGATGCTTTTTGTTTCTGTGTGCTCTTTGAACATTGACTCTCATAAGTCATGATGAATCAGCTCTTATTTCTAAGCACAACGTTTCTTTGAGTTTACATCATTCTCAGATATTTCCGTCACCTTCTGCAACATTCTGCTGCTCTTTTACTGCTGTTTACTGCAGACAATGAATACCCATAAAAACTGACTTGAAATCTTCCCTTAGTGTCATGTAGGAACTGAATCACATGTGATTTTGGCCTCAAATTCCCCAAATCTCTCTTAGGCACCTTTTGTTCCATTTTCTAGAGGCACAAAAGAGTTTTATATTCAAATCACCCCATGTGGCTAGATCACAGGCTACATTTTGAATAGTAAAGGTAGGTGAGGCCAATTGGGTAAGTTGAGGCCAGATGGTAAAGGTTTTATATGTTATGCTAAAGGATTTTGTGTATGTATTGCAGTTAGCAAGTGATTATAGTATGGGTAAGGGATACAATGATACTGAGTTGGGTGTTGTAGAATTGTACTTTATGGAACAATTGTGTAGTACAACTGATTGTTCTGGAAACATCAACCACCCTCAGTCCAAATATCACCATTGAAAATCAGACAAAAGCAGTTCTTAGAGGAAGAAGGAATCCGTGGGTGCACACTTTGTGGAGTAGAGTGGTCTGGTTTTTATACCACACTTGGCCAGGTGCCTTGGGTGGTTAGCAATCTGCCTTTCAAAATGTGGTGACCCTAAGCATTGAAATGGAGAGTCAAGTCGTAATCTTGAAAGCATGTCTGGAAACAGATCTCTACTGATTAGTTTGAAGTATTTTTTCAATCTGACTATGCAGGGTGGTAAGGTGCAGTCAGATGTGCTGTGCAATTTTCTTCAGTTTTTCCCCATTGAAATTATGATACAGTCAACGAAGATAAAAGGTCTAAAAAAGAAAGTACATATCTTAGATTATTCTTATGAGAAAAATTATCTCACAATTAAAATTTCTGAAAAGCTTTTTTTTTTTCTTGAGAAAGTCTAAAGCAGTCACAGCAAAGAAGGGCCTAAAGAGACATAATGGGTAAGCATGACCAGTAAACACAGCTGTAAGATATCCTGGATGTGATCCTTGAATTAGGAAAGGACACTACTTGAAAACTAAAGAAGTTCAAAAAATTATGAGCTTTTTCTTAATAATAACATAACTATTTATTCAAATGTTCTGTAATATAAGATTTTAATACTAGTAGAAACTAGCTGTAGAGTATGCCAGAAATACCCTATCTTCTCAATTTTTCCATATATCTAAAACTTTTAAAAATAAAATCTATCTTTAGGGGCTGGGTTGTGGCTCACTGGCAGAGCGCTTGCCTCACACGTGTGAGGCACTGGGTTCAATCCTCAGCACCACATAAATAAATAAACAAAATAAAGATATTGTGTCCATCTATAACTAAAAAATTTTTTTAAAAAAATCTATCTTTAAAAATTAGATAAATTGGAGACAAAAATATTTTAAAAAATGTCCTTGATTGAGAGTTACCAGATTGCACATTGAACATTAAATAGATTCATTCTGATAATCATTAAGGGATGTTTTGGACTTACCTACAGCCTATTTGGGAAGATGAGCCATCCAGGTACATATGAATGGCTCACAAACAGGTAGCATATGTTCAATTACAGAAGAGTGAAATGTAGAAAAAAAAAAAAAAAACCTTGGAATTTAAAGCAATATCTTTGGTGGAAAAGAAGTGTTGATTAGTGGTAAGCAAAAAGACCTGCAATAATTTCATGTAAATGGTAGGAATTCAAGTGGATCTGAAGAAAGAACTGGGCTTAAATCTCTTTTAATTGGCATGATGTCACCTTCTTCACATACTAGATAAAAGTTTTTAATCTTTTTTTAAAAAATATTTATTTATTTTTTAGTTGTAGGTGGACAGAATATCTTTATTTTTATTTTTATGTGGTGCTGAGGATCGAACCCAGTGCCTCATGCATGCTAGGCAAGCACGCTACCACTGCACCATAACCCCAGCCCCAAGTTTTTAATCTTGTTGAAGTATGATTTGTGAATTTCTTCTTGCTGTCATCTAAGAATTCCTTGCCTAGTGTTAAGTCCCAAAGATTTTATCCTATTTATTTTCTAACTTTTATGATTTACATTTAAGTCAATGATCCCTTATGAGTCAATCTTTTTATAAGCTGTGAGGATTAGTTTGAAGTGACTTTTTTCTTTTTCTTTTCTTTCTTTCTCTCTTCCTTTCTTTCATTTTTGCCTATGAATGTCCAATTCCTTCATCACTATTGGTCGAAAAGCCTGTCCTTTCTACATTTAGTTTTCCTTTGTCAGAAATCAATTAAGTTTGTTTGTAAGGGTCAATTTCTGGTTTTCTTTATTGTGTTCCGACTGATGCAGGTGCCTATCCCTCCACCAAAGCCGCATTGCCATGATTACCGTGGCTGAATGGTAGGCCTTAATGTTGGGTAGAATGGCTCTTTTAATTTTATTCTTGCCAGGAATGTTTTAGCTGTTCTAAAGCTTGTGGCTTTCCATATAATGTTTTAAAAAATATTTTTAGTTGTAGATGGACACAATACCTTCATTTAATTTATTTATTTTATGTGGTACTGAGGATTGAACCCAGTACTCTAAACATGCTAGGCAAGTGCTCTACCACTGAGCCACAACTTCAGCCCCCCATATAAATTTTACAATAATTGTATCTATACCCATAAAAAAAAAAACAACTGTGCTAGTATTTTAGTAAGAATTGTAGTAAATCTATAGATTAGTTTGAGGAGAATGATATGCCGTACTGTAGCAAATCTTCCAATCAAGACAACTTCAAATTAGGAAAGTTAAATTTCTTCCTTTCTAGTCTGTGTAACTTTCATTTCTTCTCCTTGCCTTATTTCAGTGCTTAGAGCTTCAAGCAATATTTTGAATAAGAGTGGTAAAAGTGAATAAGCACCAGGTTCAGTGGCGCACACCTGTAATACCAGCTGTTTGGGAGGCTGAGGCAGGAGCAGAAACGAGGCACTAAGCAACTCAGTGAGACCCTGTCTCTAAATAAAATACAAAATAGGGCTGGGGATGTCGTTTAGTGGTCGAGTGCCCCTGAACTCAATCCCCAAAATCCCCTCACCAAAAAAAAGTGAATAAGCACTTTTCACTTTTTACTTTTTAAAATATTAACTGTAGATTATTTGTAGAAGCTCTTGAGCTAATTCTGCTTTATCCCTAATCTGATGAGAATTTTTAACATTTTATGTTGTATTTTATCAAATGCTTTCTCTGAATCAATTGATTTAACTATATAGATTGAATCACAAATATTAAACTAAATTTGGTTATGATATATTATTATTCTTATACATTATTGTACTTGGTTTATTAATCTATTGATGAAGATTTTTTTTCCACTTAAGTTCATGGGAACTTCCAGTCTGCAGTTTTCTTTTACAGTCTCTGGTGATGGTGTTAGGGTAATATGGATCTCTTTTTGTCTAGCTATTTTTAAATATATCATAAATTGTAGACTAGGCTGGAGAATGTTCCTTCTTTCATTTTCTGGAAAAGATTGTATAAATTTAGTGTTAATTCTTTTTTAAATGTTTGATATAATTCTGTAGTGAAACAATTTGGGCCTGGAGATTTCTTTGGAAGTGGGTTAATTACTAATTCAACTTCCCTAATGATAAATTAATAATTTAAGGAATATTAAGCTATCTGGTTCCTTTTGTTGGAATTTTGGTAGTTTGTGGTATTTGAGAAATTGGTTCATTTTTTCTAAGTTTTTAAATGTATGAGTGCTACATTGTTTGTAGTATTGCCTTATTATGCTTTATAACGGTAGTAGAACCTGTAGTAATATCTTCTGTTTCATTACTGGTATCTGTGGTCTGTTTTCTTTTCTTTTCTTTTCTTTTTTTTTTTTTTTTTTTTTTTTTTTTTTTTTTTTTTTTTTTTTTTTTTTTTTTACTATCATCAAGCTTGTTAAAGGTTTACCGATTTTATAGACTGTTTCAGAGAACCAGCTTTAATTTCAGTGGTTTTCTGACCTGATTTCCTCGTGTTATCAATTTCATTGATTTCTGCTCAGATTTTTCTATTTCCTAACTTTCAGCTTTGAATTTATTTTGCTCTTGTTTTTCTAGTTTCTTCAGGAAGGAACTTTGATGATTTGAGAAGTTTCTAATATTTAGTGGAATAAATGTCCTTTTGGGGCCATGTTAGCTACATTCTACATATTTTGGCATGTTGTCATGTTGTATTTTCAACCAATTCTCTGTATTTTTTGATTTTCCTTTGAGATTTTTTTCAGCAGGCATGTACCATTTTGGATTTGGCATGTGAATCTTAACCCACTTTTGTGGGCTATGGTTTAATTTTCAGAGATTTATAGGGTTATTTTCTTTTCCTTTGTTTTTATCTGGGATTCCCACTGGTCTGTTTGTGCTGGGGAGGTGGATATGTTTCCCAAGACTGGCAGCCTGTTTTCTCTTGGTGAAGAAGAGTAGTCTCAGGTCCATGAGGGCAAAGAGGATTCCTGAGATGGGCAAGTTGTTGAGGCAGGGTTTTTTTCTTGCTGGTGTTCCTGTAAGAAAAAGGTAGGGAGTTCCATGCCTGGAGGATTTCCAAGCAGAGAGCATCTCTAGCTGAGTATTGTGAACAGGGCTCTAGGATCCATTCCTTTTGCTGGTGGTGTCAGGCTCATCTAGTGTTGTCAGGGAGACTCAGTATAGGGACAGAAGGGGCCCACTGGACTGATTTCTTTTGCTGGGTTGGAGGTTGGGAAACACCAGGTCTGAGTTGCCTTCCTCTGTTGTTCTGTTCTAGGCTCCCACCCTAGTTCCTCTTACCACCTTTTGAAATTCTCCTTTGGTTTCTTCTTGTGTAATTTCAGGAATTATTATTTTATTTAGTAGGGAGGAACAAGGAGAAATAAGTTGATACTATTTTGTCTTGACAAGAAGTTTACTGGTGGTTTTTTTTATAAAGAAAAAGTTGAAGCTGACCATGCGTGGTGGCCCACACCTGTAATTCCAGCTACTTGGGAGGCTGAGGCAGGAGGATCACAAGTTCAAGGTTAGCCTCAGCAACTTAGTGAGACCCTGTCTCAAAATGAAAAACGAAAAGGGCTGGGGATGAGATTCAGCATCCCCAGCTGGTTAAGTACCCCTGGGTTAAATCCCTGGTACACACACAAACACACACACACGCGCACACACACACACACACACACAACAAACCCAAACACGTTTATTTATTTATTTATTTTTAATAGGTAAATAATATTCATATATATTTATGGGGTATACTAGGATAATTCAATACATGTGTTCCAATGAATAAGATCAAAACAGGATAATTAACATTTCCACATCCTCAAACATGTTTCATTTCTATGTGTTGGAAATGCTTAGACTATTTTCTAATTATTTTAAAGTATGTAATATATGGTTGTGTACTACAGTTATTCTATTATGCTCTAGAACACCAGAACTAATCACCAGATCTAATTCCACCTATCTAACTGTATTTCATTGCCCATTGTCTATCTTGTCTCCATCCTCCATCCCTCCTATTTTACTTTTCCCATTCTCTAGACATTGCTACTATACTCTTTTCTATGAGATAAATTATTTTTAGCTTTCACAAAGGAGCAAGAACATGCAGTATTTGTGTTTCTGTGTCTGGTTTTATTCATGTAGTATGATGTCCTCAGTTCCTTCCATGTGTAACACATTTTTTTCTCTTTTTGGTTTGAGTAGGAAATATTTGTCTAAATTAATGCCTCAAAGATTTTATCTTATGTTTTCTTCTAGATAATTATGTTTGAGATTATGATACATTTTACATTTTTTAATATATGCTGTGAAATACAAGGTTTGTTTTTTGCCTATGGATATCTAATTGTTCTAACATCATTTGTTGAATATTTTATCTTTCCCAGTATTGGAATGTCTTTAATTATTTAAGAAACATCAATCATTTATACATAAGTATTTCCATTTGTGGTCTCTATCTGTTCCATTGATTTCTATTTCTCTCTTTACACCAGTGAAAGTATTCCAACCTTGTTCTCCATTGAATTTCTGTATTATGTATAGAATCAGCTTTTCAGTTTCAACAGCAAATGGCTTGCTATGATGTTGTTTGAGCTTATGTTAAACTCATATAACAATTTGGGTAGAAATTAACAATATTGAAATTTCTAATCAATGAACATGGTATATCTGCTCTGTTTTCTTAGATGTTATTTATTTTCTGTAAGCAATGTTGTGTAATTTTCAATATGCATGTCTGTTAATTATGTTTAAAGTTACCTCCAAGTATTTCAGAGCTTGCAATGTTATTGTATTAAGAACCTCTTATCAGATAATATAGGATCAATGAAGAAATCAGTTATTATCAAGAAACAATTGCAAATAAAATTGCAAAAGAAAAATAGCATTAATATTTCCTAGGACTTTGAGTATAGTGTGAAATACTATTTTCTTATTCCCAATATTAAGGAAAAAGTTTTCAATCGTTCACCATTTGATATTATGTTATATTAAGAAATTACTCTGAATTCTTATTTGGTGAAAAATTTTATTAAGAACAAGTTTAAATTATATAAAATGATTTTTAATCCATTGAGATGGTCATATAGTTTTTCTCCCTTAGTTTAATATCATGTACTCTTACTCTAGACACAAGTTATCTGGATAATGTGTATATGCATATATACACATTTGTCAATATTTTGTTAAATATTTTTATATCTTCTTTTTACAAAGAATAATGGTGTATGATTTTTGTTTTTATGCGTTTGTTTGGTTTTAGGACTAGAGTAATGCTGATCTTATAAAATGAGTTACATATGTCTTCCTCCTTTATTTTTTGAGAATTTGTGTAGAACTTGTATTATTTATTCCTTAAACAGTAGTGAATTTAACTGTGAAAGAATGTGAGCCTGAGGGGGCCACTTTTCACTTTTTGTATGTGGGTGGGGGGTAGGGAAAAGGAGGCAGACTCTTTTGAGTTGTTATCTTAAATATTTCTTCATATATAACCTGTAGCAGTGGTTAAGGTTAACATTTTCAGGCCCATTAAATTCTTTTAGGTTGAGATACACATAGCAGTACAGTTTTTGAAAATTTTAAGCAATACACTTAGGTCAGTTTTTATTTTCCTTTATAATGCCTTACATACATGAACTTTCAAATACTACCACATTTAATCTTGTCTAAAAAGTTCAGTTTTCCTGTAGCTGAGAAGCCATTGTGGCCCAACAAGAAATTTCCCCTTGACTGTTGAATTTTCTCTTCTTGGTGATATAAATGAGTATAGTTTTATCATTCTTTATTTAACTAAGTGGGAAACTGCAATATTTTATTATAGCACTAAGGAAAGAACTCAGGAAACTCATCTAGAAAATTAATTTAATTTCTTGGTCAATTGAATGCTTCCTTTTTATTCTCATTCCTCCTTCATTGTTGACTTCCTAGAACTTTGATCCTCTCTCACCATTTTGCCCTTTTAGTATTAGGTAAAAAATGAAATATAGACACTTCAAGTGTCTATGTTTTCGATCATCTTGGGGATATGAATGTACTTTAAAAGATAACTGCTACTGAACCACAGAGACTTTCTCTCTCCACACTAAAAATTGAGACTGGCTTCTTTTTATATTTTTTTTACTATGACTATTTTTCTCTTCCTCTCTTTTTTATAAATACCTAAAAAACTCACAACAGAATTGGAAAATAATGCTGTAGATGGAGAAGAATAAAAAAACAATATAATTATTTGTTCAGAAGTGAAATTAAACACAAAGGAAAGATTAAGACTAAAAATTTCTGGAATTCCACATCATAATTCTTACATAAAAACTATGTTCCAGTTTATAATCCTTTAATTAAATCTATTTTCATCACATAGCAGCATTGAAGACATAAAGCATCATTATCAAAATACATTATCTTCTACTTTAGTTTTATTATAAGTGTTGCAATAGCATTTCTCTTCTCTAGTTTTTTCTCCAAAAGTAATTTAAAAACTGTTTCTTAGTGGCATAAGATGTTTTGTCATATAATTTGAATATTTTAAAAGTTTTAAATTTTTTGATTGACACATAATATTTGTATTTATTGGGTGTACTGTGATTCATGTTTACTCTGGGTAGTAATTAATTCAGGGAAGTTAGTATATTTGTTACCTTAATTTTTATTATATTTTAAAGTTAACATTTTCAGGCCATTTATATAATATAACATTTTTTTATTATATTTTGGAAAAATACTTTCAAATTCCTTTTTCCTAACAAATTCTGAGATATATAATGAATTACCTTCAATTATATTCATCCTGTTATAGAATACCAGAATGTTTTCCTCCCATCAAACATTAACATTGTCCATTGTGCCAACACTCTCTTATCTTCCCTTCTCCTCTATTTTTAACCATCAATCTACAGTTTCTGGTTTTCACTAAATAAGTGCTGTGAGCTGACCTAGGTTATTACCCTTGAAGGTATCATTTTTATCCTATAAGAAATTGCACTTCAAATAATAATCTCTCTTCATCCCAAACAAAATTTCTTAAGTATCTAGTCTACATTTATTTCCTTTAGTTACTCACCTTATATTTTGTCCTCAACTATGGCAGTTGATTTCCACATCAGTCCCTACCTAGGATTAACTGTTGTTGAAGGTAATGGGAGTCTTCTGTCTCTCATAGCTAAGGAGTTCTATTCAAATCCTCATTCTCCTTGACTTGTCTTCCCTCTTGAAAGTATTGATTCTTCTAATTCTTTAATAATCTGACAATTTTATTTGTACTTCTGACTAAATTTTCTGTTTTCTGCTTGAATAGGGCTGGTTTATCATTTTTTTTTTTACCCTTGATTATTTTCTTGCTTCACATGCACATCATCTATTTGGTCAATCTCATTCACTCTCAAGAATTCAACCCTCTAGACTTCCAACAGTTAGTTTTCTCACTAGTCCCAGTCTTCCATTTCCAACTCTGAAATGTAGTTCTATTTTCCTTCCTTTCCCTCTCTGACTTGACTAGTGCAGGTCATGCAAAATCAACCCAGCCTCTCCTAATTACTTAAGTGTTAGCTAGAATCCCTTCAGTGTTGAAGTTGAAAGTGACAACTATTAGTTCTAGAGCTTCTAGATGTCCATATAATATCTTCTTGAAAATTAGATACATTTAACCCCTTATATGAAATACTGTACTTCTGAAAACAATATATAATTACTCCTATAATGTAATGATTTATTTATAATAAGATATTTTATACAAATATATGGTGAGGAGGCAGTAAAAGCCCTCCCCCCTTATCTGCTGTACTGTCAAGAAGTATACAATGTATACAAATATAATAAATAATAATACATCATATCTGTAAGACTAAGGAAGAAAAGGTCAAGATTGTGGTCTTCATTGCTATGGGCTCCATCACAATTTAAAAGACTCCATATTAGTCAACTTTTACATCACTGTGACCAAAAGACCTGACAATGACAATTTTAGAGGAGGAAAATTTTATGTGGTGCTCACAGTTTCAGAGGTCTCAGTCCACAGGTGGGTTACTCCATTGCTCTAGGTCTGAGGTGAGACAGAACATAATGGCAGAAGGATGTGAAGGAGGAAAGTAGCTCAGGACATAGCCATCAGGCAGTAAAGAGAGCTCACCAGGGGCAAAATATGTATCCTAAAGGCACACCCCAGTGACCTGCGTCATCCAATCACTCCCTACTTGCCTACATCTACCACCTAGGTAATCCATTCAAGAGGCTTTATTCACCAATGAGGTTTAGGCTCTCATAACCCAATCGTTTTACTTCTAAACTTTCTTGCATTGTTTCACACATGATCTTTTGGGGCACATAGGAGACACCCTAAAAATTCTTATTGATTCCTGCCACCTTCATATCTAGATCATAGACGACCTAAAGAATCTTAGTGACTCTTGCTACCTTCCAATGAACAGTTCATGGAAAAAATGATTAGTATTATGGTTTATTGGGAAGAAAACCTTTATTGGCACGATATAATCATATTAGTCTATATCTTGGAGACATGTGAATAAATGTCTTGGAAATATACATTCTACATTGTTCCTTGATGAAATAACCATAATATGTGGGATACTCAGTGCCCAAACAGGTGATGAGCACAAATGCTGAGAAAATACAGTTCATAAACTCACTGGCATGCCCATAACAAATTTATGATATTTAAGAATATTTTTTGTGTTCAGTGATTTGGTGTTCAATAGACTCAACTATATGTTCCAATCAACAAATCATCATGAAAAGAATTATGAAAGCAGATATCTAAAACTCTGGGAGAACCACAACTTACTATTCTTTGAGGGTGTTGAGCGCTTTCTTTGGAGCATTATTAGTCACCTGAAATAGTATCTGATGATAAATAGTGGTTGTAGTTCCAGACAGAAGATTTCAATGTTCAGCTGGGTACGGTGGCACAAGCCTGTAATCCCAGCACTTAGAGAGGCTGAGACAGGAGAATTGTGAGTTCAAAGCCAGCGTCAGCAATGGTGAGGCGCTAAGCAACTCAGTGAGACCCTGACTCTACATAAAAACATAAAATAGGGCTGGGGAGGTGGCTCAGTGGTCGAGTGCCCCTGAGTTCAATCTCCAGTACCAAAAAAAAAAAAAAAAAAAGATCCCAATGTTCAAAAAGGTAGTCCAAGAGAACAAAGCATAGGAGTCTAGTTACTTATTACACACACATATATAATATACATGATAGATGCATGTTAAATTGAGTAATCAAAAGATCACATGGTATGCATTTCCATTCTTATCTTTTAGAAACATCATTGAGAAGTTAATATAAATTTTCATTATAAGATGTAATTTACTCATAATTCCATTTCCAGTATGTTTGTGTTTACCTTTCTAAACAATAGGGAACATAGAATGCTAAAAATATAAAGTTCAGAAAAATATTTATGTACGGATATTTGTATTATTTTTCTTAGTATATATTCCTGAAGGGAGATTTTGTGAGATAGTTGAATGAGAATATTTTTGTGAGCTTTGGTATAGATTTCTGAATTATTTTCCAGAATGGTTATACAACTTCTTCTCTTTCTCCTCTTCTTCCTCCTCTTCCTTCTTTTTTGGTAACAGAGATTAAACCCAGAGGCACTCAAATACTGAGCCACATCCCCAGCTCTTTTTATTTTTTATTGTGAGACAAGGTCTCACTAAGTTGCTCAGGGCCTTGCTAAGTTACTGTGGCTGGCTTTGAAATTGCAGTCCTCCTGCCTCAACCTCCTGAGTAACTGGGATTACAAGCACGTGCCACCATGCTTGGCTACAACTTCTTTTTGACAGACTAATTTGACTGCTTCTTTCAGGGGGGATCTATGGGCATAATATAGCTGGATATTAAAAAAAAAAAAGAACGTGTAAAGACTTACTTTATCTTTAAGGAAAAATTTTAGAAATGCAAAGGAGATAATAGCTCAATAAAGTGGATTTAACATAGCCAAAGGACACTGATTAATGTAAAGATAAAAGTTTAAACAGGTTTCTAGCAGCTTACTACTCTATATTCCGGAATCTATTTTCCATACAGAATTTCTTTTTTAGGTTGATAATGTGCATAGAGACATAGAAAATCTGTTTAGCAGACTTGATGATCAAGAATATTGAGTTTTAGGAGGATGTTGTCTGGTTGAAGTTTGTAGACACAGGAACATATTGGTTGATTGCATGGAGTTTGGACTAAGAGTGGGTTTTAAAGGCAGCTCCATCACTTGTTGGTTCTCTTAACTTTGGTCAAGTGACCTAACCTCTCTCCATTTCATTATCATCTTCATTTTGCCCTTTCTACATAAGCCTTTTCTTATCTGTACCTTGTGGACACAAACACATTTTTTCATGATTCATCTTTATTTTTCTTTCTCTATATACTGTTATTTATATAATTCTATCATTGCAAGGTTACTATTCGCTTCCACCAAGAAATGAACTTTTTTTTTTTTTGGTACTGGGGATTGAACTCAGGGGTACTCACCACTGAGCCACATCCCCAGCCCTATTTTGTGGTTTTATGTAGAGACAGGGTCTCACTGAGTTGCTTAGTGCCTCACCATTGCTGAGGGTGGCTTTGAACTGGCGATTCTCCTGTCTCTGCCTCCCTAAGTGTGGGATTACAGGCGTGCACCACCATGCCTGGCTAAGAAATGAACTTTAATGAAAAGATTTATGTCTTCTTGGGGGAAGTGCGGAGTGGGGAGTGGAAGAAGTTGGGGACAAATAAACATTTCTGATAGTATTATCATGAAAATGTAATAATACAAAGTGTGCAAAATGCTTAACATGTTTTCTAGCACATAGGAAATATGCACTTAATTATAATGAACCTGAATATATTTTGGCAAACCAAAATCTGAGTTGATTAATAGGATTACATATGCTAAGGATAAGTATAATTTTTATACCTGGGTCTAGAAATAAAAACATGATTGGTGTCAGCTTTAATTATAAAAACATTATTAAGTTAATTAAATATAAGGTTAATGGTATGATGTGTCATTTCAAAACACTAACAAGTACATGTGACCCATGGATGATTTAGTAGAAGAGTTTAGAGTATGGGAGATGAGAGCCCCGGTCTATGCTGTGCTGGTCACACCACGCCTGATGCATTGTGCTACATTCTGGGTTTGAGATTAAAGTCCAATTTTTAAAATTGATTTGCTCATATTATTAAAATATTTCTCAAAGTAACTTTTTTGTTTTTGAGGAGACATTGTCTAGTTTAGTTACATTTCCATGTGAAGAAGAAAAGTAGGGGAAGATAAAATAGCTATCCACAAATATTTGAAAAATACTATCTGGATAAATTAATTAAAGTTCTTTTCAATACAAGTAGTAGAAATTAGGGAAATATGGAGAATTTTATGGGATCTATGGAAGGTCTAAAACCCAGCATCAGTTTCACGGCTCCAGGTATCTCACAGGCAGCCCAGCTCAGGGCTCTTTCCCAGGGAGCCGCCATTGTGTGCCTCAGCACCAGCAAGCCATCTCTTCCTGGTTCTCTGGAGAGAGAAACTGATTATGCAACTGACGATCAGGTCCACCCTTTAGATCGAGGAGTGTGGCAGAGAATAATGTGGGCTTTAAATTTAGCTTCCTAGGAGTCACAGCTGAAACTGTCTTCCCTTACTTTCTTCTCATGCCATCTCTAAATTCCAAGCAGACAGATTTTTAAAGAGAATTTATTGATAGCGTTCTCCCTTTCTTTCAGTGTATTGAAAGAAATATTTATAAATATTTGTGGATAGCTAAACCCATTATATGATAGTTGTTGTTGAGCTTTACTTAAGACTGAGCAGAAGAAAATGTCCTTTATTGAGAGTTTGCTTTTCCCCTGAAATTAATGATTTAATGTGATGCACCTTCAAAGGTAGAAGGCTGTAGCTAAAAATCTCATGGAAGGAATAGCTTTAAGGTAATGGATTCATTTTAAATCTGGGCCTACAGAGGCAATGCCTTTTTATACTAATATTTTAAGGAGTTATTGAATGTATAATAATTTATATAGAAGAGATGAGCTTTGGCAAACTGAAATTTATAATGTAACCTATCTCATGTTAACCTATTAACATGGGAACATGAACATAAACAGTTAATAGCAAGATATATCAATATTTATAAACATTTAAATAAATATTGATCACTTTAATAGCTAAAAAAGCTGTCTCTCCTGGATCAGTAAAAATTAAAAAAAAAATCTCTTAGATACTTTATTGTCATAATTGAGGATTGGCAAAAACATTTTTTGGTAAAGGCAGACAAATAAATATTTTTGCAGTCCACACAATCTGTTGCAACTACTCAGTTCTGCCCTTACAATGCAGAAGCAGCCATAGACAATATAGAAATAAATACACATGGCTATGTTCCACAGAAACTTTACAAAAACAGGTGGTACATAAGATTTGGCCTAAGATCCTCAGTTTTCTGATGTCCATGTACCGAATTATGTCTCTGTACCAAAAAAAAATCTACAGACACCCCAAATATAGTTTCTCAAACAAGTCCTAGGAGTCTCAGAATGCCAACTCCCATGACTAATGCATTTTAGGATTAAATATATTTAAGAAATTTGTTTGCTTTTCTTCTTTGAAATTAATGTTCTAGAAATTATAAATGGTTCTTATACAATCTGCATAAGTTTTGGCATGTTATATAGAACATTACCTTTATTTGTTTTTTAATTAAACATTTTTTAAATTTAACCAAATACATGTAAAATGAGAACAACATACCACCAATGTAAATGTAAAACCAGCATCACATATCACAGAGAAGGTGCTTAAAAACATTAATAGAAAATGTGTGTTTGACCTAATGTTATTTTTTTACCACTAAAGTGGAATTTTTGGAAATACTAGTTTAAATGATTTCTGCTCCCTGTTTGCCTTTCAAATTCTTGCCTAACTAAGCAATCAATCAGTGAATCAGCCCCAAACTGAGACTTCCTTTCCCACATTTTTTTCCTATTCTCCCCTTGTCAGTACTTTATCTTCTAAAAAGAAGGAATCTAACAGAACCCACCTCACCTCTCCTCTCCTACCTTCTAAAATGATGGCATACAAATCTGTCAGTAGTTTTTACATCCTTCTTTCCAATATCACACCAACTGCCACTCCAGTCAGGGACCACCAAAACCCCCAGGAAACGACTTCATGTGGTAAACCATGCATTTCATCTTTCAATAGACAAATGAGTTTCAGACTTGGTTTATTTTATTATATTGAATTCCAAATTGTTGTCTTCCTCCAACTAATGTTGTTAATTAGAAGAACTTAATTTCTAGAAAGCATATAAAGTTTTCATCATTAATACACCTGAATCTATTCAGAAAACAAAAATTTATGGAGGAAGAGATGGTCTTACCTTTCTTTTGTGCAGTATGTGCAGCTCATTGCATTAAAAAGTATGGACATTGTTTCAGATTATGTCATATTTAAGACTTGGTCTCAGGCCTTTAAATCACTTTCTTTATGATGTAAAATTGATTTTAAATACATGAAAATATTGTTTGTATTAGAGAATGTTGACTTATTTTGTATTACCATTTAAAGTTTAGATAGGTACTAAAAATACTTGATAAACATAGATTTTATCAACCTAACAAATGACCCTGAATCTTTACCTCCTGCTTGGCAGAGAGTACTTCATAGAAAAGGCACAAAAATTTGACCTACTTAGTCTGATACAGAAGTTGTCCTTCTAAATTTGAGAGCTTTCCATTTGGCTGCAATATCAAAAGGCCTAATCCCTCCACTAACTGCCATTTCTACAATTACAAAAGATTATAGAGGGTCACACTCTCCATCTGCTGTCCTTTTCAATGAGTAAAATTACTATAGAATCCATTTAATAACCCACAACCATCTTCCTCCAAACTCATGGCAATGTTGCTTTTGTAAAATGGATCCATTCAGCCCAGTGAGTGTCTGCCGTGCCTGAACACAGTGTTCTACCCCACCCTCCAGGGAACAGAAAAGCAGATAAAGGGAAAATGCCTACCCCAAGATTAGTGGTTTACACTCTGTTGATATTGGCCTTATTTCTGTAATTCCTACTTAATGACTTTTATCTTTGTGCCAAGCATTTTATAAACAATATTGATAATTCTAACAATCCAGCCTGGTGGATAATTATACTCATTTTTACAATGGAGAAGCAAAAGTATCCAAGTAGAATTATGCTTCAAGTTGAATTTTGATTGGTGTCATCCTTAACATTTCTACTTTACACCATAACCTTCTTTTTTTCTTTCATGGATTTTGAGTTTGGAGTCTACTTGATTGCCCAAGTTAGAGTACTCTTCTCTATTCTTTACTTTTGAGGACTTTCTAGAATATTGTACTTGGCTTGTGTATGGAAACTATAATTCTGTGGTGCTATTCTATAGTATTCTGTGTCCTTGCCTGGATTTATGTCTCACTCCTTGATCTTCTAAAGAATATCTTCCCCAGGACCCTTTCTCTTTGCTAAACTTCCAGCTGTAGCCTCTTCTACCACTCTTTCAGCTGTAGCCTCTTCTACCACTCTTTCAGCTAGGAAAGAGGCTGTTAACTAAAAGTCAGCAGGCCATATCCCCCTTATAATGTGTCTGCTTATCCCAGTGGTGGTGTTGGTGTTCTAGCATTGTGACCACATTTAAAATTGAATGATTTCTGAAGTCAGACACAAAACATCATCTATTGATAAAATTATATTTGTATGAAATATTCAAAAACACAGAAATCCATAGAAATAAAACAGCATAGTTGCTAGAGATGGGAATGGGGAGAAACTGCTTAATGGATACAGAATTTTATTTTGAGTGACAGAAATGTTTTGCAATTGATAGAAGTGTTGATTACACAACATAGTGAATGTATCAAATGCTACTGAGGCATTTATTTTACAATGATTAATCTTATGCTGTGCAAATTTCACCTGAATCAATGAAGGAATGGAATAATTTGAGATTTTCTACTTTTTTTGGAGAAACTGCTTGTTATTTTCATCATGAAACTGTCAGCTAGAGGAAAGGAGCCACATAAAAATTTAAATGAGAAGATGCACTTTAGGGTACCCCAATCCCCAGCACTCTCGATGGTTTACTTGACTCAGAGTCTAGGAATCAGGGCCCAGTTACAATACTCCCAAACTCTTGACTACAGCAGAGATCTATTTCTTTGTATGTTTCATCAAAAATGAGAAAATAGAATAATATATGAGTGGTCTGTATATTTGAGGGAGAAAATTGGGAGCAAGGGAGAAGGAGTGAAATATATTTTCTTTGTGGAAAAGAAATATTATATTTTGTATTTAACCTACTATGTCCTGGCATTCCATATACAGGACACTTATAAACACTTAAAATGAGCAATGGAGTCACTTTTAAGTGGTAACTCTGCAAGTGAAATGTATTCATACTGCACCAATGTCAAATGTAAGGTTCACTCCTATGCCTGTTTCTGTGGGTATTTGTACAGGTCATCCCTAACTCAGGGCAGCCTTTCAGTAATCAGACTCACAGGAGTGGACTAGAGTAGACAGCAGGAGAGAAAGGGAATCAAGTGAAGTTTGCCATGGAAAACAAAAAATAATTATTAGCATCCATTTTCTCCCATCACCTGCTGATATTCCATATGGTAAAATAAGTACTCATTCCTTCTTCTAAGAACTTCATGGAATGATGTCTGAAAATAAAAAGGGTGAATGTTTTACTCTTTTAATGGTTTTTTTCACTTGGAAGCCTGTGTAATAAACAATTCAACCTTGCCCCCAAAGATATCTGGCTTTTTATCTTGCCTTGTGGGATGTATCTCTAAAGTCAGGTCTGATAGTAGATTTTTTGTTTGGCTGGGCATTGGTTCACCAGATAGTCTAACAAAACAATATATGGTGGGAGCTGACCACATACAGGTGGTCTTTGGGTGGGGGCTGATTATACCAGAAGAACAACTAATTTTATTTAAGGTAGGGGATTTGGGCCATGTGGTGTCAGACAGGCTGGAAACCAAGAACAAGCATGTAGGCAACAAATCTACCCATAGTGTTGATGCAGTGGAGTTTCAATACAAAAAAATGAGGCTCCAGAGAATTCCCTGGCTGGCAATATTCCATGTGTATTATCATACATCTATGCCAGGAAAGTAAAACTCCCTGAATCCATGGGGAGAAAGCTCCATGCTTAGTGCTTCCTGGACTCGTTTCTGTGTCCATCGTTCATTCTCTGGCTGATTTTAAACTGCATCTTTTCCCTGTAATAAACCATAATCATTAGTATAATAGTTTTCAGTGAATTCTGAGTTCTTCTAGAGAATTATTGAATCTGAGAGTGGTTTGGGGGTCCCCAAAAAGTTGGTGTTAGAGTTAAAGCAGTATTGTGTGGACTGGGTGCCCTTTAAATTCACAGTTACGTAAACTTCTTACAAAATCTCCTTCCTAACTTTTTAAAAAACACATACATGCACATGTGCATGCACACACACATTATATCTTGATTACTTCACGGTAGTAATATAGAACAGGACAGATTTTACCCCTTCCTTTATCCATTTTCATATTGTTTTAAACTTTTGTAACTACGCATTTGTTTTTAAGATCATTAAAATATTTAAGTGTTTCATCATTTCAGCCTTATGCCCTTATAAGCAAGATAAATCATGGAGGAGGAAGGTGGTTGACAATGATAGCAGAAACAGTAAATCTGGAAACCAATCACAAAAATACAAAATTAAGTTGAAATAATGCACAATACACTATAATTTACTTTAATTTTTGGCATAACATTTTAAAGAAATATATTGAATTGCATATATAATGTGTCTGATTGTGAATAGCAATTAAATCATTTAAACTATAATTATAATTTTTTAAAAATCATCACAATTCTCTAAATATGCATTCTGAGTCATAATATTGCTTTATGGAAACCACATGAGACAACTATTTAAGGCATTGAAAGTTTCATAAGTTTATGTCTACATATATTTTGGACAACATAGAGGTCTTTTGTCTGGAAAGAAAACAAACTCCTCTAAATACCAACTTTAGAGTTAAAATAAGTATTTGGAATAGTATTGGGAAATAGAATTTAAGAAGTATGAAAAGTACATAAAATAAATGAAAATAGCATTTGCTGATTTTTCCCCACACTCTTCCTACTTGGAAATAAAGTGGCACTCTATACTTAGGCAAAAAGTGTAACCATTTCATGATGTCAAAGATAAAACTGTGTCAGAGACAAAATTAGCAAAGGTAGTATATTTATAAACTGGGAAAAGGGACCCATCTGTCATCACTTTCCACAGCAATTCTAATGTGGTAGAAAGAAGAATAAGGCTGATAGAATAAAAAGAGGAAGCACATATTCATATTTATATTCATCTATACATAAATGTAATTTTATCAAAATTCCACAATGAAACCCACCTTTCTGCATAAATAATACGCACCAATAAAAAAAACGTCATTAGAAAAAAGGAAACACAGACTCTAATGGGAAAGCATTCTATTAAGGTGGAGTCTTTGGAAACCAGAGACTTTCTATCTGATCTCAGGCACATTTGGCACCCCTTTGTTGGCTTCAAGGAGGTGAGTGAGCAACTAGGGGAAACTTGAAAAGTGATAGGATTGATCAGAATTAGGGGTGGGGACTTTCCCTAGCTGACCATTTTCTGGACCTGGTGGTGGTCAATCCAGTACTGTTTTTGATATTTAACTATCATAGTGGTTCATAGGGGATGGAATAGTGAAGCCTACCATGACAGACAATTTCTCGATGAAGAGAGGGTTGGACATTTTTCAACTACTATTCTAGGGTGAATTACCTCCCTTTTCCTCCCTTTCTACCTTTTCTCCTGTTGTTCCCTCCCTCATTCACTTAAATTTGAGCACTGTGATGTCCTTCTTTATATTTTTTAAATTGATATATATAAAATGTGTACAAATGGCCTTTCTGTGATGTTTCAAGCCATGCACAAATTGAGTAATAGGCAAATCACGGTAAGAATATCTATCTTCTCAAAAATGTATTATTTTTTGGTGGTAAAAACATTCCAAATCATTTCTTCTAGCATTTTTTTAAAATATACTGCTTTGTTGCTCCCGATTATTTTTTAATTTGTTCTTTTTTATACATGACCATAGAACATATTCGACATATCATATATACATGGAGTATAACTTCCATTTTTTGTTGTTATACATGATGTGGAGTTACACCGATCATGTATTCATATATGAACATAGGAAAGTTATGTCTACTGTCTTCATTCTACTGTCTTCTAATGCCCATTTCCTTTCCCTTCCCTCCACTCTGTCCTATTCAATCAGGTGAACCTCCTCTTCTCCTCCCCCTGCACCTGCCTGTCTATTGTGAGTCATCATTGGCATATCAGAGAGAACATTCAACCTTTGTTTTATTGGGATTGGCTTACTTCACTTAGCACTAGAGTCTCCGGTTCTAACCATTTACCAGCAAATGTCATAATTTCATTTTTATTTAAAGCTGAGTAATATTCCATTGTGTATATATGCCACATTTTTTTTTTAATACTTTCATCTCTTGAAGGGCATCTAGTTTGATTCCACAGTTTAGCTATTGTGAATTGAGCTGCTATAAACATCGATGGGGCTGCATCAGTGTAAGTATGCTGATTTTAGGTCTTTTGGGTATAAACCAAGAAGTGAGATAGCTGGGTCAAATGGTGATTCTATTCCAAGTTTTCTGAGGAATATCCCTATAGCTTTCCATAGTGGTTGCACCAATTTGCAGTCCCACCAGCAATGTATGACTGTGCCTTTCCCCGCACATCCTTACCAACATTTATTGGTGCTTGTATTCTTGATAACTGTTATTCTGACTGGAGTGAGATGAAATCTTAGAGTAGTTTTGATTTGGATTTCTCTAATTGCTAGAGATATTAAACATTTTTTCATATATTTAAAAATTGATTATATTTCTTTTGTGAAGTGTATATTCATTTCCTTAGTCCATTTATTGACTGGGTTATTTGTTTTTTCTGGTGTTATGTTTTTTGAGTTCTCTACATATCCTGGAGATTAGTGTTCTATCTGAGGTGCATGTGGTAAAGATTTTCTCCAATTCTATAGGTTCTCTCTTCACATTATTTGTTTCCTTTGCTAAGAAGAAGCTTTTGAGTTTGAATCCATTCCAAGAATAGCTCCTCTGGCTCAACCCAAGGCAAACTCACTTGTCTCCTAACTCTCCTGCACTTGCTCTCAACAAGTGAGTTTGGAAGGGTTCCCTCATTTTCTATTTCATGGAATAATTTGAGGAGTATTGGTATTAATTCTTCTTTGAAGGTCTTGTAGAACTCAGCTGAGAATCTGTCTGGTCCTGGGTTCTTCTTGGTTGGTAAGCTTTTGGTTGGTAATGGCTTCTATTTCCTTGCTTGAAGTTGATCTGTTTAAGTCTGTATGTCCTCCTGATTCAGTTTGGGCAGAGCATATGCCCTTAGAAATTTGTCAGTGTCTTCAGGATTTTCTATTTTACTGGAGTATAGATTTTTCAAAATAGTTTCTAATTTTCTTCTGTATTTCAATAGTGTCTTTCACGATATTTCCCTTTTCATCTTGAATTTTAGTAATTTGAGTTTTCTCTTTCTTTCTTTTTGTTAGGGTGGCCAAGGGTTTATCAATTTTATTTATTTTTTCAAAGAACAAGTTTTTTGTTTTGTCAGTTTTTTGAATTTTTTCCTTTGTTTCAATTTTATTGATTTCAGCCCTGATTTTAATAATTTCCTGTCTTCTACTTCTTTTGGAGTTGTTATGTTCTCCTTTTTTTAGAGCTTTGAGATATAATGTCAGGTTGTTTATTTGTTGACTTTTTCTTCTTTTAACAAATGAGCTTAATGCAGTAAATTTTCCTCTTAACACAGCCTTCATAGTGTCCCAGAGATATTGCTATGTTTTACCAGAGTTCTCATTTACCTCTAAGAATTTTTTTTATTTCCTCCTTGATGTATTCTGTTATTCATGCATCATTCAATAATTATTATTTAGTTTCTAGGTGATGGAGTAGCTTCTGTTTTTTATTTTATCATTGATTTCTAATTTCATTCCATTATGGTCTGATAGAATGCAGGGTACTATCTCTATTTTAATTTTTTTGTCTTTGCTAAGAGTTGCTTTGTGGCATAACATATGTTCTATTTTAGAGAAGGATCTATATGCTGCTGAGAAAAAAGTGTATTCATTTGTTGATGGATAAAATATTCTATATATGTCTGTTAATTCTAAATTATTGATTGTGTTGTTTAGTTCTGTGGTTTCTTTGTTTGGTTTTTGTTTGGAAGATCTGTCTGGTGGTGATAGAGGTGTGTTAATGTCACCTAGTATTATGTTGTGGTCTATTTGATTCTCAAAATTGAGAAGGATTTGTTTGATATATGTGGATGCTCCATTTGTTTGGGACATAGATATTTATGATTGTTTGTCTTATTGATGTATGGTTCCCTTAAGCAGCATGAAATATCCTTCTTTATCCTTTCTGACTATTTTTGGTTTGAAGTCTACTTTATTTGCTATGAGGACACAGACCCTTGCTTGTTTGCACAGTCCATTTGAGTGCTATGTCTTTTTCCCATCCTTTCACCTTCAGTCTGTGAATGTCCTTTTTTATGAGATGAGTCTCTTGAAGACAACATATTGTTGGGTCTCTCTTTTTTTTTAATTCAATCTGCCAGTCTATGTCTTTTGATGAGTTTAGGCATTAACATTCAGGGTTATTATTGAAATATGGTTTGTATTCCCACTCATTTTGGTTTATTTTTGGTTTTTAGTTTGATTTGGTTTCTCCTTTGATTGGCTTTTCCTTTAGTGTAGTCTCTCCCTTTGCCAATTGTCATTGTTGTTTTTCATTTCCTCCTCATGAAATATTTTGCCAAGAATGTTATTCAGTGCAGGCTTTCTCATTGTAAATTCTTTTAACTTTTGTTTACCATGGAAAGTTTTTATTTTATCATCAAATCAGAAGCTTAATTTTGCTGGATATAAGATTCTTGGGTGGCATCTATTTCAGAGCTTGGTATATGTTGTTCCAGGATCTCCTGGCTTTGAGGGTCTGGGTTGAGAAATCTGCTGAAATCCAAGTTGGTTCCCCCTGCATGTAATCTGTACCTTCTATCATGCAGCTTTTAAAATTCTATCATTATTGTGTATGGTAAGCATTTTCATTATGATATGCCTTGGTGTGGATCTGTTGTACTTTTGTACATTTGGTGTCCTATAAGCCTCCTTTGTTTGATTTTCCAATTTACTCTTCATGTTTGGGAAATTTTCTGATATTATTTCATTGAAGAGATTGTGCATTCCTTTGGTTTGTATCTCTGTGCCTTCCTCTATCCTGATAATTCTTAGGTTTGGTCTTTTGATGTTATCCCATAATTCTTGGATATTTTGTTCATGGTTTCTTACCATCTTCATTATGTGGTCAACTTTATTTTCAAGATTATATCTTTTGTCTTCATTGTCTGAGGTTCTATCTTCCAGGTTATCTAGTCTGTTGGTAATGCTTTCTATTGAGTTTTTTATTTGGTTTATTGTTTCCTTCATTTCAAGGATTTCTGCTTGGTTTTTTTTTTTTAATGTTTCTAACTCTTTCTTGAAGTAATTTTTTGCTCCCTGTATTTTCTCTTTTATCTCTTTGTTGAAGTGATCAATTGTTGCCTGTATCTGCTCTCTAATTTCTTTGTTGGATTGATCAATTGTTGCCTGAAATTGCTTTCTTATATTATTCTGTGTTTCACAGATCATTTTAATTACATACATTTTGAACTTCTCTCACATTTCGTCTACCATGCTGTTGGTAAATTCTATTATTGTAGCATCTTGGTTTGTTTGGGGCATTTTTTTTTTTTTGCTTGTTTTTTCATGTTGTTCAAGAGTCTTCCTCTCTAGCAGTGCCCATCTGAGGTATTACAGTTTCTACCCTATAATCTTATAGTATGCCTGCCAGTTACCAATACCTCCCTTCTGGTATAACCAGGCTGGCAGGGATCTTGTGGATGATCTTCCTGGTCCTGGCTGTTGACTCTAGATGGAAGTAGGTAGGGACAGCTGCCAGTTGGTAGATAGGGGCCCGAAGCACAGTGCTCAATTGGTCTCCCTCTCTGCATGTGCATGGTCAGTCTGCAGTCTTTATCCTATAGGTTTATAGATTCCCTACAGGGTTCAAATACCTCTCCTTTAAGGGGGAAACGAATATTCACAGATCTCAATACAAAAAATATATAATTTTAGTCCAAGTAGCTCCTAATAGGACATTTACAGCTTTGTCACAATATACAGAAATTGAGTTCAATTAGTTTCTACTGTATAAACAATAGGTTTGCAAAGTGGCCTATAGTTTCTGCTGGTGCATGTAAGAGAACCGGGGGTGAGGTGTAGGATGAGATATTAGGGAGGCAGAAAGTGAAGATATAGAATTATTTGATCCTAGAAAGTGTAAAAGAGGAATCCAAATGAATTTGGCTAATAGTAGAATAGAGAGAAAGAGATTTGGGGAGACTATTACACAGGAAGAAAATAGAGTGCAACAAACAAGGAAACATAAAACTTAAGAAAAATAAAACATGTAAAAATAGGAGGTATGAGACTATATAACTGCAGTATGCTAATCAGGTATCCCAGTCCTCAGTAGTCTAATGCATAAAAAATACATGGTTTCACAAATGTTGGGGATGTGAGGGTGGAAAAAGAGTGAGAGAGGCAAAAGGAGAAAAAGAAAGGAAGAAAAGAAAAAAGAAAAAAAAAAGATAATAAGGGAAAAAGAAAAAATAAGTCTCAAGGTAAATAAAAGGGCTTGCTTCCATTCTCATCCAGTAGGTGGCATTGTCTGTTGTTTACTGGTATCTCTCCACTCAGGTCCAAGATGACAAGGAAGGAGTCTCAAAATGGAGGTATCTGTTTTCAGAGATAGAGTGTAGGGCCGGACTGGGCAGTGGCTTTGGACAATGTTTTTGGAGATGCTGCTCTGTGATGTGCTGTGCAGAAGTAGAAGATTGACTCCAGATCCTTTCCAGTTTCCCCAGGTGTAGGCAAACAGGGCAGTTCCACGATAGTAGATGGAGGTCCACACAGAAGCAGCAGCCAGCAGTCCTGCGTGGGAGCTATGGCTAGGGGTCCTGCACAGGCAAGCAGTTGGAGTCCTGCTCCACTGAGCAGCTTGGGTCCTGTGCAAACACTGGGGCCTGGCAACCTGTGCAGGCACGTGACTGGAATTTTTGCATAAAGGTAGCTGTCAGGGGTCCTCTAATAACTCACAGAGAAACTTGCAATCCTTCTGTCTCAGCCTCCAGAGTTACTGAAATTATAGCATGCACTTCCATGTCCAGCTACATTCCATTTTTGTATGTTGAATCATTCTTGCATTCCTGGGATTAATCCCAGTGGCAATGATAAATAATCTTTTTAATATGCTACTGATTTGGGGTTTTTAGAGTTTTTACAAAATACTTTTTAGTTGTAGATGGACATAACACCTTTGTTTTATTTATTTATTTTTATGTAGTGCTGAGGATTAAACCCAGTGCCTCATATTTGCCATTAAAATACTCTACCACTGAGCCACAACCCCAGCCTCCACCTCATTTATTGATTCTTGATTTTATTTCTTGTGCTTTAGGTGTCTTGTTGAGAAATTCAGTTCTTAAGCTGACATGATGGAAATTTGGGCCTACATTTTCTTCTAGTATGCTCAGAGTCTCTGGTCTAATGCCTAGGTCTTTGATCCACGTTGAGATGGGTTTTATGCAGGGTCAGAGATAGGGACTTAATTTCAGTTTGCTACATATGGATTTCCAGTTTTCCCAGCACCATTTGTTGAAGAAGCTACCTTTTTTCCAATGTATGTTTATGGTGCCTTTGTCTAGTGTGAGATACTTGTACTTATGTGGGTTTGTCTCTGAGTCTTCTATTCTGTTCCATTGGTCTTCATGTTCATTTTGGTGCCAATAACATGCTACATGCCATTTTTGTTACTATAGCTCTGTTGTTCCTGATTATTAAACTTATGATTCCAGTTCTCACCCCAGGTCTCCTGGTCTCATTCTCTCTTCTGCTGGGAGTGCTTTTATTCCTGGTCTTCACATGACTCATTTTTCCTGTTACTCGGACCTTATAGAGGCTTTCTCTACCTGCTACATTTGAAACAATCATTTAAAGGAAGAAAAGAAGGAGAAAAAATATATTTGCTCACAATTGCTTGTGTATTCATAGAAACACCCTGGAAGTACACATGAAAATTCAACAACTAGTTACTTCTGGGAGGAGCAGTAGGAACAAACTGAGAATATGGAGGCGAGAAGCTGAGGGTAGTTTTACCTTTATATATTTTGGATATTTTGATTTTAAAACTATGTGAATGAATAACCTCTTCAAAATATTTTTTTTAGGATGAAAGGGCATTTACATAAACAGCACCTGCTCAGCCAACCACCATTGTTATATCTTCTGTGAGTGTGTATGTGTGTGTGTTTATATTATCTTTTTTTTTTTTTTAAATTATTCTATTTTATTCTACCTTTACAGTGAATTAATAATTTGCCTTGGTTCAGAAATTTAAATTGAGAGCAATTTTAGCACAGAATTTGAATAGTTTTCTTCATTGTTTTCCAGTATCTAGTGTTCCTGATAAGCTATTAAGTGTACTTGTTTTTTCTCCTTTTGGTAGATTACCTGTATTTCCCCCCTCCCATTTAGAAAAGGCTTTAGTACCACATATTATCCCTTGCAGATTTTTTCACTTTCATTGTGAAATTATACACATAAGGCAAAAGTTGCCATCTTAACTCTTTTTAATCATACAGATTAATGATGTTAACTTAATTGGCATTGTTCAACTATCACCACCATCCATCTCTATAGGCTTTGAAAAACTGAAACTCTCTACCTTTTAAACAATAACCCTTCTCTTCCCTTACCCCCTAGTAACCCCAGTTTTCTGTCTGTCTCTAGAAATATAACCACTCCAGGTACCTCATATAAGTGGAATCATATTTTACACCCTGTTTTATGGTAATTTTCTGCATTTTTTTGTGTATTCATTTATTGTTTGAGTTCTCCACTGTGTTTTAAGTTTCCCTGAGACCAGGGCCCTGCTTATATCTGGATCCCTGGAACTAGAACAGTGCCTAGAGTAGAGTAGGCATTGGCTCAATGGATGTTAACTGGCACCCAACATGGCAGGAGGAACTTCTACACCACTTTCCCAGAAAGGGTGCTGGCCTGGTAGATATTAACATGTCACCAACTGCCCAGGATATGGGGTGGGCTCTGAGTTTGATTTCATTGCCAGAAATTCTGACTTGCTGTTCATTTAATATTTAAAATGGAATAACCAAAATCAGTCTCTACTTCATATGATCAGAGTCAAACTACCACTATAAGATATCTGGGGGAAATTCTTATGATGAGAAATCAGTAAGTAGCGTTTCTTAGCTGGTAAAGAACTGATCTTTTTCTTCTATCTGGCCTTGAAGTAGAAAAGTATTCTTCAATCATCAGATAAATATCAGCATTTCCTGTCTAGTAGCATCTTGCCTATGATCTTATTAGAATATCAATATTCCATTTTTTTCTTGGCATAGAGGTAGGCTAGACAGAGAATCAGCAACATTTTCTTAAAGACCCAGATACTCAATATTTCAGGCCTTGTGATTCTTAATGATTTCTTTATAACCACTCATCAACATCTAGGTGTTGTAATGTAAAAACTGAATAGACAACATGAAAAGGAATGTGCGTGGCTGTGTTTCAATAACACCTTTAATGGATAGTAAAATATGAGTTTGATGTATCATGAAATGCTACTGTTGATAGTTTTCTAACTATGTAGTAAAAACAATTCTTAGCTTACAGACTGTAGAAAAACAGGCAGTGGGATAGATTTGGCCCATAAGCAGGAGTTTGTGCACTCCTGAACTAGACTGTTACTACCTTAAAAGAAGCATTACCTGGAAATGTAGTATACAGAGCTCACAGAAGCCAATACATAGATGGTTATATTTCATTGAGTATGGATGTTCTTGATGAGAAAACAAGGACTTTGTTCCTCTATAAAGGAATGCTTGAGAAATAATATAAACAATAAAACCATTTAGACTTTCAGCATTTATTAATGATGCAGAAGAAAATAACCACATAGATGGATAAAATACCTCTGATTGAGATTTGCTTTTAGAACTCATTTGTAGCAATATCCACTTTGTTCACAAACACACTGATAAACTGAACATGTCACCACCGGGTGTTAACTTTAGCTTCACTCCTAAAAGAAATTATTCTAGTCCTAAAATTAGACAATAGCTAAAAAGCCCACATTGATCAAAATAAAGTAAGCTATAGCCTTCTTTTTTTTATTTTTTATTTTTATTTTTATTTATTTTTCTCAAAAGTTGCATTTTAATACATGTTATCAAACATAACAGAAAAAAAACAAATTTTCAGAAAATATTTGTTGAGGCAAATAGAAAAAAAATTATTACAATCATAATTTTTCTAACTTTGCACAAAATTATAAGCAGATTACATTCTTCATATTAAACATCTTTATATGCACTTTCAATGAACAGTATATATATATATATATATATAT
>PVHX01016434.1:8834-43383 GCA_004024805.1 Geosciurus inauris | reverse complement strand
TGTGGGTTTAATCCCCAATATGGAGTGGAAAAAAAAAAAAGAAATGACTATGACAGTTCAACTATACAATAAACAGGACCCCCGAAACACCCCCAATAAAAAAATCAACAAGTAAACACAATTCTTAAATCTGGAAAGTTAAGATACCAAACAAACTTTCCTCATTTCAGCCAATTTACCAAAATGTAAACCAAGTAGCCAACACTATATTAGTCACTGAGGACACTGGGGAGCAGGAGGAACCCAAAGGTCCCCACAGTGGTCCTCAAAATGTTTACCTATTAGAAACACGACTTCACATTGAATGAGCCTGGCCTACTTTACATAGCAGGCAAGTTTATTATCTGGGTAGGCATTCAAAAAAAATTAGCCACACCTGTGAAAATCCTAACATACAGATTCCCAGGCCTGGTGCAAGACTCGCAAATGGGAGTCTGCAGAGGGATCTGCACATAAATATCTTCTGCCCCTCCACCATGGTTCTGAGGATCAACCAGCTGAGAAATCCTGACCTCAACTACACCACAATCATCTTCACACTGTTATATGATGCATCCCCCAATCTCACATTCACATTCTAACAAACCACCCAACACTCACCACATGCACCAAATAAAATGTATCTATGTGTTGAAGTATAATACTGATCAGAGGTACAAAAGAAAGAACTCAGATGTGACAATTTTGTCTTATTACTTAGAACACTGTGCATTTCAGTATTCTAGTCTATTAAAAAAAAATGCTTCTCAATTCAAATTATTTACAAAATATAGTTTTGGAAAAAACTAGGCTCCAGTAATGGTGAAAAGAACTAAGATCAAAAACAGAAGCATTTAATCCTTATGAGATAATCCAGGGGTAATCTCTCAAATCAAATGATAATAAAATACCACATCTTTACAAAAGTGAAAATTAAGCCAAGGAAACCCACAATCACTCTCTCATTTAACATTGTTTTGGAAGAACTAGATATAAATCACCAGCAACAATAAAAAAACTAAATAAAGGAATAAACACTGGATAAGAGACAAAAATGTAATCATTTGGGAAGTTATACTCCACGTATGTATAAAATGTCAAAATACACTCTACTGTCATGTATATCTAAAATGAAAAATTTTCTAATGGAATGAAATGGACATCACTGCCCTAGGTTCACATATGACTGCACATATGGTGCAACTCTACATCATGTACAACCAGAGAAATAAAAAGCTGTGCTCCATTTGTGTATAATGAATCAATGCATTCTGCTGTCATGTACACCTAAGTAGAATAAATATATTTTAAAAAAACAAATTTTTAAAAATCTAAAAAAAGGATTTATTTATAAATAACTGTATACTTAGATTATGTAAGGAAAATTAAGTGAAAAATTAAAAATAGAGAATTCAGTAAGATGACTAGTTACTAAATGAAAAGACAACAGTCAACAAGAACATATACTGGACAAAAAGATCCCATGGGGATATAGCTCAGTTAGTAGAGTGCTTGCCTCACATGCACAAGGCTGTGGGTTCATCACCGTTTTGTCCCATCACCACAAAAAAAAAAAAAAAAACTACAAGAGCCAGGCATAGTGGTGCACACCTATAATCCCAGCTACTTAAAAAGCTAAAGCAAAAGAATCAGAAGTTGGAGGCCAACTTGGGCAACTTAGTGAAACCCTATCTCGAAATAAAAATGTTTTAAAAAGGGCTGGGGATGTAGCTCAGTGGTAGAGTTCTTGCCTAATATGCACCAGGCCCTGGATTCAATTCCCAGTACAAAAAAAAAGAAAGAAAAAGAAAAGACGGACAGACCATAAAAAAAAAGAATTAAACTGTATGATGTAAATAACTCTCCATAGGGGCTGGGGTTATGGCTCAGCGGTTGAGCGCTTGCCTTGCATACGTGAGGCACTGGGTTCGATCCTCAGCACTACATAAAAATAAATAAATAAAGATATTGTGTTCATCTACAACTAAACAAAATATGTAAAAAATAAATAAATAACTCTCCATATATTAAGCAAAAAAAAAAGAAAGAAAATTGAGATATGCCTTGACCTTAAATAGAAAGAATCAATATCCTTAAAAGATCATTAAATCCACCTATAAATTTAATACAACCCATTCAAATTCAGGGCTTCTACTGAAGGTGTAGTAAGTTGCTCATGAGTAGCAGTAAAAGGCTGAAGAGTCATTATAATATGAACCTTCGCATTACTTAGGAAAATTGTAAATGCATATTCCCTATTATCCAAACCATACATTTCATTTCTAGGAATTTACCCCTATAGAAATATGCTATGTGCATAAAGATATGCACACACACAAAAAAACTGTTCACTGAAGCACTAAAGTAGCAAAACAAAAAACTGGCAACATTCAAAATAGAGGATGTAATAAATTATATTATCCATTCCATAAAATACTACTCAACTATTCAAAAGGAAGATTGAGAGCTGCTGTCATAAATAGATGTATAATACAGTTGAGAGCAGTTGCAAGCAATATATATTTGTGATGTGAGGCAATTAAATGGCCACAATTCTGGGTTCCAATCCCAGCACTAGCCATGTCATTTCAGGCAAATTAATCCCTCCATGTCTGTTTCTTCATCAGCAAAATGTGTATAACAATCTTTACCTCAATACTGAATCTTATCATTTTTGGAAAATATTTCCTAACTCAATAAGTGAAAATAGGACCTCATGGTTCAATAATTTTATTTATTTACTTACTACTGAATAACATCTGATGGACACTAGTACTAATCTCCATTTCTTCCATGAACTACCCTCAGATTATGTCTACTAGAGTCTTAGTGTCTTCTTAACCAATTTTTACCCCTTTACACACTGAGGATATTAATGCTTGCTCATATATACACAGCTGCTTTTTCTCGGTGTGTTGTTTATCTTGAGTTGTAGTCACATGTTATCAACAAGATCTTAATGAGACTGTATTGTGGTTGATTTCATCACCCTGTGTGAACAACATAGAGCATACTTACACAAATTCACAAACTAAGATAGCCATGACCTCACTAATACAATCTTACAGAATCAACATCCTACATATCGTCCACTGAAATGCCAACATGCAATGTGTGACCATACATTTTCTGAAATATAACAGCCTAGCTGGTCAAATCTACCAAACATTTTCCTAAATAATTTATTCATCATTTTTACTTTGAAAGTCCCTCTACATACTAAAATTTCATATTATTTCCCTTCTGGTTTTCTGTATATGTTTTATCCCAAATAGGAAGAATTGCACTAACCAAATTTTCCCAAACATGTGTATAAGCACTCAAGACCATCAACTTTTAATTAAAAGCTCTTGGCTTTGGCCAGGCACAGCTCAGGAGTTGGAGGCAAGATCGCAAGTTCAAAGCCAGCCTCAGCAACTTAATGAGGCCCTAAGCAACTCAGGGAGACCCTGCCTCAAAAATAAAAATAAAGGGGCTGGGATTGTAGCTCAGCGGTAGAGCGCTTGTCTCGCATGCGTGAGTCCCTGGGTTCGATCCTCAGCACAACATACAAAGCAATAAAATAAAGACATTGTGTCCATCAACAACTAAAAAATATTTAAAAAAAAATAAAAATAAAATATAAAAAAGGGCTAGGGATGTGGCTCAGTAGTTAAGCGCTCCTAGGTTCGATCCCTGGTACTGAAAGGAAAAAAAAAAAGCTCTTAGTTTTGTATTTTAATACTACCATCCAAAAGACTGTCGGCATTATGGAGGCTGGCACCATTCTCAAAACCATATAACCTATTTTAGATTGCTGGCTGCATTCTGAAACTCAATACTGCTTCCCATGTGCACCCTGACCTGAGACCTTCTCTCATATGGAAGTCAGCAAAGAGGAGGAAGCAATGGAAACAGAATCAATAGCTATAGAAAGTAATACCAAAGTTACACCTCTGCCTTCTAAACAAGTATGTTCTAGCAGTTAAAAATTCAGAGCAATATGAAAAGGGACTATAAAGAAGTCTCATTCCCACTCCCTTGACTATCCACATATTTGGATAGAATTTGCTTTCTACCTTCTATTCTTTTCTTTTTTCTAATGTTTCTTTCTGTAAATATATCCTTATTTGCCCTGAACATTTTAAACAGTCTTAGTACAAAGATTCTTTCACTTTTTCTATTAAAGGTCACTATCTTCCAAGAACAGAAACAGGTACACTTCTCAGTTCTACAAAGTCAGAAGAACTGAATCTACTGTCAACTCAGTATCTTTATATATAATTGAAATTCCTCCTACAACCATGTGTCTTAGCAGAAGGTGACAATGTACACGCAATTAACTCATGTTCCAAAGTGGAAATGTTGTATCTTAAAACAGTTTCACATCTTTTACATCTTTATATAGTGTTCTCAGACTATATCCTGCAGGGAAATTCATTTGATTGAGATCCTTGTTGAGGTCCTATCTCAAACCCTAAACTTCAACCATAATAGCATTACTCCTCCTAAGATTTTCACATAGAATTGTTCCCAGATCTTGACTGATAGTTTTTAAATAATACATGTTCTTTGAGTTGTTATATAGAAAACTGTAACCTATATTTGGAGAAGAGTTTAATATACAATGATATTTATTATTTTACCTAAATTCAATCTTTAGTCTGTTTAATCTGCCCTTAAATTTTACATTAACTAATACCTAACATACCTATCTATTTCTCCATTCAGATGTTTTTTGGGGTTTGTTTTGTTTTTTCCCCTCTGCTATTTGGTAAATCTAAGATCATGAGTATTGCTCCTTTGTGGATTTTTTTTTTTTTTTTTTTTTGGTAGCAGGGATTGAACCCAGGGGCACTTAACCACTGAGCCATATCCCCAGCCCTTTTTTGTATTTTATTTAGAGGCAGGTCTCACTGAGTTTCTTAGGGCCTTGCTAAGTTGCTGAGGCCAGCTTTGAACTCACAATACTCCTGCCTCAGCCTCCTGAGCCACTGGGATTACAGGCATGCTCCCCAACACCTAGCCCGCTTTGGAGTTTCTGGTAATTATAAAATGACTTCCAAGTTAAAATGGTGTGTAAGACAGTGTTTTAACTGTTTAAATGGTGGAATAAACAGTCTAACTTTTTTTTTTTTTTTTTAGTACTGGGGATTGAACTCAGGGGTACTAGACCACTGAGCCATATCCTCAGCCCTATTTTGTGTTTTATGTAGAGACAGGGTCTCACTGAGTTGCTTAGCGCCTCACCATTGCTGGCTCTGAACTCGCCAATTCTCCTTTCTCAGCTTCCCAAAGTGCTGGGATTATAGGTGTGCGCCACTGCACCCAGCCCAACTTCACTCTTGCCCAAAGCTCCACTAAAACAAAAGCAAAATGATTTTTTTTTTTTTTGGTACAAGGAAATGAACTCAGGGGCACTCGACCACTGAGCCACATCCCCAGCCCTTATTTTGTGTTTTATGTAGAGACAGGGTCTCACTGAGTTGCTTAGCACCTCGCCATTGCTGAGGCTGGCTTTGAACTCATGATTCTCCTGTGTCAGCCTCCCTAAGTGCTGGGATTATAGGCATGCGCCACAATGCCCGGAGCAACATGATTTTTTTAAAGCTATGTTAAACCACAAAGGAGAAGAGAGACAATAGAAAGATTTTGGCCCTAGAATTCTGACACTAAGAAAGCCACCAGGAGCAAAAGCTGAGAACCAGCACAGACCCTTAAAGGTTCCACACGGGATAGCCATACAGTACTTGTGGGACTGGAACCAAGATCCCCTATAGGCCCCACACTGCAGGTAACTGCTTCTCCCTGGCTCCAGCATTCTCTGCAAGTTGATTCTATGAAGTACATAAAGGGAAGGCTCTTTGGACAAAAAGCCCAAAGGCAGGAACCAAGGAACACTGATACAATCAGAAAATGCCTGTGTCCATAATTTCCCAAAGCTTATCCTCCCTGCAGCTGAGATTCCAGCACCTGTGGTACTACTTCTTGCAGCTTGTTTCTCATTTCTGAAATGATTCGTATTTCTTTCCTTATAGATTATATTAGCTCACTTTCACATCTTTTTAGTTTCAATTTTTTTAAATATTTCTTTGCTCTTTAATTTTGTTAAACTCATGTTGTCTACAGGTTGTTTTTTTTTAGTTGTCCATAGACTTTTATTTATTTATATGTGGTGCTGAGAATCAAACCCAGTGCCTCACACATGCGAGGCAAGCACTTTACCACTGAGCTACAACCCCAGCCCCTTGTCTAAAGTTCTTGAGAGCAAAATCTTTGTTTAATTAAAAATTTTACTGACTCCTGAAGCATTCCTTTTCCCAAAGTCTACTTCTCATTTACTTTTGTTTGTCATGTTTCTCTTATTTTCTATGCATAGGTCCCATGAAGGGTATTTTCTGCTCTCTAGACTTGCTACTTGCTCAACAATCAAATAACTCTTTTCCCCACTTACAGAGATACTAAATACAATGCCTAGCATTCTCTGTACAGACCTTCAGGTGTTAAGACAGAAAAAGTTAAGAATTCACTGGAATAGTGGCCTGTCAGAGCCTGAACTTAGATATACTATACTTTCCCAGTAATTCCATGATGTCCTTTGTTCTGGGGACACATATAACTCCAAAGCTCATTGAAGAAATGGCTTAAGGGGAAATGGCTCATCAGCAATCCCTGCTCAGATATAAGATGACCATCCTCAGCCTTTTCATTTCATGAAGTCAAGTCAAAAAGCATAAAGATATCCGGGCACTGGTGCACGCCTGTAATCCCAGCACTTAGGGAGGCTGAGACAGGAGAATCATGAGTTCAAAGCCAGCCTCAGCAATGGCAAGGGACTAAGCAACTCAATGAGTTGCTGTCTCTAAATAAAACACAAAATAGGGCCAGAGATGTGACTCAGTGGTCAAGTACCCCTGAGTTCAATCCCTGGTATCAAAAAAAGCATAAAGACAGTATTAAGGCATGATCGATCCCTCTCTCAGCCCAGCATGCCCTGCTACTTGGTGGCATGGAAATGAACCGCTGCCAAAATGTGCCTTCTTTGGCAATGGCCTATTCATTCCTCACCTCCCAGCTTGAATGGTGCCTTCAGAGACTTGTCACTTATGCTAAGACACCTGCAAACAGCCAGAGATGGGCAGAAATGTCACATCTCAGGATCCTCCTGTAAGTGGGTCCAGATTTTATTGTAAACTTCATAGAATGTATACAAATTTTTGCTATTTTATTCTCTATTTCTGATTTGGTTTGTTCATTTTAGGACATTCCAGGAAGAAGTGTTATGTGAATATATATTTATACCACCATATGTCCAATAAAATTCTCAAAATCCTTTTAGTATAAAAAGGATATATGCTATATGGTACAATCATTGCTACTAAAGATTTAGAGAACTTTTCATAAGTGCAATTTGTAAGGTTATATGGGGAAAAGTGTACTAATAATTAGCTCCATCCTCTGACAACATATAGTCACTACAATTCAAAAAGAGCACACATACAATATTTAAAAAGCTTATAGATCACTTTAAAGCTATTAATTAGAAGTAAAAGGATTTTTTTCCTCCAAACCAAATGCTAGAAAGGGGAAAGGGAAAAATGGATTTATTACAAGCTCATTTCATCAATGCTCATATATGAGAGTCAACAGAAAAAACCACAAATAAAAGGTCTGTGTGCCAGGTGCAGTGGTGCCTCCCTGTAACCTCAGCTACTTCGGAGGCTGAGAAAAGAGGATCACAGGTTCAAGGCCAAACTGGGCAACCTAGTGAGACTCTGTCTAAAAATAAAGAATAGAACAGTCTGAGGACAGAACTCAGTGGTAAAGGACTTACCTAGTAAGCACAAAGTCCTAGATTCAATCCTCAGTACAAAAGAAAAAAAAGGTTTATGTAAATGTAACCATTAGATTTTAAAAAGAAAAAAAAAAAACCTGTACCAAAGACCAGTCTCTCCAAAAAACATTAATCAAATAAAAAAATTATATTTAAATATACATGTATAAATATAAACCAATAAAGCAAAATTAAAGCCAAATATAGTGATCATGTCAATAACTACAAATGTGTTTAACTCATCTGTCAATACTTATAAAAAAGTTTAAGTTTCTCAATAAGGACAACTAACAAAATGTTGGGTATAAGAGACAGAATTAAAACAATTCAGAAAGGATGATAACAAAAGAATAAGCAATATATATATATGCCAGGCAAACACAAGAAGCAAACAGGAATCACACATCTTGACACACTCATAGCACTAAAAGGCTACTTTATAATGCATAAAGTCAAGTAAAGACACAAGTCATTTCTCCTTACGCACTCAATAATGCAGCACTGACTTCCATAAAGTAGAACTATAGTAGATCCAAGGAGAAAGGAAAAACACACTAGCAGCAGAAGACCTTAACACACTAGCCCCAGTCCAGGACAGTCCGAATGGACCAAACAGAATACAACAACAACAAAAAATACAGGAAGTTCTAAATAACATCATTAATAAAGTAGCACATACAGATATATGTTGCACTCTGAACAAACTATTAACACAGATGATATCTCCTTTCAAGAATACCCAACATTCAACATTCACAAACCAATCTTGGATGGCAAAAAATGAAGTCCAAAGAACAAAAATAACACAAACAGAACCCTTCTGGCCATAATGTAATAAAAGTAGAAATTAAAAACAAAAACAAAAAGGCTGTCTCACCTGAGACTTTTTTTGGTACTCGGGATTGAACTCTGGGGCACTCGGCCAATGAGCCACATCCTCAGCCCTATTTTGTGTTTTATGTAGAGACAAGGTCTCACTGAGTTGCTTAGTGCCTTGCTGTTGCTGAGGCTGGCTTTGAACTCGCGATTCTCCTGTCTCAGCCTTCCAAAGTGCTGGGATTACAGGCATGCACCACCCACCTAAGAATTTTAAAACATATTAGCATAGAAATGTTGAGTCAAGGGGGAAATTCAAAACAAAAAAAATTAATTTCTTGAAAATGATTTAAAATTTTTCAAATCTTAGGTATACATACAAGCTAAAGACATCTGCCAAGTTTTGTAATATTCGGTACCTTTTCAACATAAGTTTAACATCCCATTCCAAAACAAAACACACTTAGGGAGGCTGAGACAGGAGAATTGCAAGTTTAAAGCCAGCCTCAGCAATGGTGAGGCGCTAAGCAACTCAGTGAGACCCTGTCTCTACATAAAACACAAAATAGGGCTGGGGATGTGGCTCAGTGGTCAAGTGCCCCTGAGTTCAATCTCCAGTACCAAAAAAAAAAAAAAAAAAGCAAAAAGGAATTAATAATCATAAAAATAAATATAAATGAGCCAAAAATAGAAAAAACACAGAGTGAATCCCAAAGCTTGTCCTTTGAAAAACATCTACAACATAGAAAAGCCACTAGTTAAAGCATCAAGAAAAAAAGGATACAAACATAATATATTAACTTGAGTGACAGAGGGAAATAATCATAAAAACAGACTTTCAAAATTCAAGAAGTTACTACACATACATTTGAAAATTCTGGATGAAATCAATATTTTTAAGACAAAACATATCAAAATTGATTCTAGCAAAGACAAAGCCTAACCAGACTTAGAATTCCCCCACAAGAAAGCTAGAAAATGATGGGCTAGAGTGGTAGAGCACTTGCCCAGTATGTGTGAGGCACTGGGTTTGATCCTCAGTACCACATATATATACATATATACATACATACATGCATACATACATACATACATACATAATACATACATAAAGGGCCACTGACAACTAAAAAAAAATTTTTTTTAAAGAAAGCTAGAAAATGAGACAAATTGCTAACTTAAGCCTTTTGAGGGAATACACTAAGGATCCCATCACTCGTGTGTTATTCTTGACAAAAATGCATAACTAGACCTACCATAGTCAAACACCTAACCATTCTAAACTGAGGGGCATTATACATAACAGGCTGTCCAAAACATCAATGCCTTGAAAGACAAAAAAGGCTAAGGAATTGTTCTAGATTATATGGAACCTAAAATATACGATGACCACAAATGCTGATGGGAGACAGAAAAGACTTCATAAAAGACATAAATGGGACTGTTCACATGAATCCAGATTGCACATAGACTACTACTACTGCATAATCAATTTTCTGATTTTAATAATTGGTCTGTGATTATAAAAGAGAAAGTCCTTGTTCTCAGAAAGTAAACACTGAAGTATTTTGGTGTAAGGGTATGATGTCTGCAACATTCCCTCAAACAATTCTGAAAAGTCATAATAATATGTATGGCTATCCAGAGAGAATGAGAAAATAAATATTTAATAGTTGGTGAAACTGGAATAAGAGGATACAGTGAGTTTGTTTTTCCTCCTGCTATTAAGTAGATTTGAAATTATTTCAAAATGTTAAAAAAATGTAAATATTACCAATGAAGAAGTTTGATCAAGAGAAGTGAGACTGGGCTGGGATTGTGACTCAGTGGTAGAGCGCTTGCCTCGCATGCGTGAGGCACTGGGTTCGATCCCCAGTACCACATAAACATAAATAAAGATATTATGTCCATCTACAACTAAAAAAAAAAATTAAAAAAAAAAAAGAGAAATGAGACTGGATTTGTGGGACAGTCTCTGAAACCTATGTAGCCTAGTCACTCCTTGAAATAGCTAAAACTTTGTTTTTGATTCTAGCAGATCCCCTGTCCATATTATCTTGGCCTCCAGAATATTTGTGCTTACTTTGTTGGCCCCAGGATTTGTCGGAGTTTCTGAGGCTACCAGGATGAAATTTATTTACTAAACACTGGGGATGGAGCTGTAGCCTGGTGGTACAGCACTTGCCTAGCATGCATGATCTGAAGGTGAATGGGGTTCAGGCAGGGGGCTGTTTGGTACATTGTCTACTAAATCATTAGTGCCCACTATTATTCCTCAATGTAAATTTTTCTTTTCAAATGCAGTAAAAAAATAATAGGCATTCTCACTTGCGAAACAAGTATTTCTCTTCTTTCCTGATAACAGGAATTACAAAGCAATGACTCTCTCAGGATGTCGTCAAATAGGAAAACTAAAGCCAAATGTAAGGACCACTATTCTGAAGTTTAGAACAGCTTCCCAAGTCCATTCTTTTCCTTAGTCCTCATTATTTTCATCTGTATTTTACCACTTTTTCTTCTATTCTGAGGTAAAACTCAATCCAAAAACTATTTTAGCTCTCTGGGAAATATTAAGAAGTACTAATATGCTAAAGTTTAGGCTCGTCCAGACTTTTTCTGTCCATACACTGAACACTGGGAATTAAAGACAACACAGCAGCTTCCATGGCAAAGTATATCCATGTGAAACCTTCTGGGAAGATTCCCTGCTGTTGTTTCCAAAGCCTATGACAAACTGGAGCACAGCTTTGGGCCATAATGATCTACTGAAGGTGAATTTCCCAGTAAGCAAAGTTACATGAATTGCTCACCTCAAAAGGTCATAACTGAGCACATTTTAGATATTTATACCAAGAATGAGTAAGGTCCCCAGATTACTAATATTGAAGGTATGATAAAATGTATTATTTCAACGCTACTGCCAAATGCTTTATATTTCGATAGTTTTGGCAAGACCAAAAAAACAAAAGCAAAAATCCCCCATGTAAATAGAATACTTTTACATGTTGCCTTCCCTACTGACACAAGATCTGAGGGCGTAGGACTGTAGGGGGAGAGGATGAATAAGAGAGCCAACAACTGGGGGAGAAGGGCTACAATGTCAGTACTGATGTGGGCTTGTGTTGTGAGCAGCAACAGCTGCTTCTAAAATAAAGAGTCACTAAACTTCTAACATAATATCTATTTTAAAAAGAAAAATTGGCACAAGAGGCAATTTTTTCCAGTCTGTAACCAGCACTGGTCCTTCAGCAGCAAACAGAAAGAACTATCAGTAGGAGATGGGCTGTAGCAAATTAAAAGACACCCCCACAAGGTTGTCAAGGAAACCAAACCAACTAAATTTTTCTATAGAAAAGAATCACGGGAGAGGTGAACAAACCATGGAATATTTTATGTGAAAATGACTTAAATTCCTTCTTGAAATATCTTTTAAGAAGCTAAATTTACTTCCAGGCTACTTTATTAAGCACTACATCCACAATGCAAGCAAGCGTGTATTCCTCAAACTCCCAGCGAGGTAAATTCAGCAATCACACTAAATAAAAATCAGAGTACAAGATGTTTCCTACAGTTTCTTTGAACATCAAAAGAAGCGATCACAAAGAGGGGCGGGGGGGGGTCCCAAATTTGGGCTGTTTTTCAAAATGGAGTCTTTTTAAATACATCATTTCTAAGAGAAAAGGTAAGTCTACACAAACTAATGCAAGAGCTTGGCCTGAGTGTGCCATTCCAGACTGGAAAAGCGCAGAGTGGGCAGTTTTGTTTTTTGTTTTTTTTAAAAAAAAAGGACGGAAGAAAAGGTTGTCAAGTTGGTAAATCCGTGCAAATATCCCCACAAGTCGGTGTTAAAGAATCATCATCCACCGGGAGAAGAGACACGCACGTGAGGACACAGGCGCCCCAGCGACGAGAATGTCACCGGCAGGGCGACGTTAGCCAGCAGACTAGCGCTCACAGGACCTGCTGCGCCCCGCGCCCCGCAAGCCGCACCCCGGCGAGGGGAGAGGTGAAAACGGGGGCGCACCTAACAGAGCGCCACGTCCCCCCGGCCGGTGCCTTTCCCCTCGCGGCCCTGCCTGCGACCGCGGGGCGAAGCCGCAGGCGTCCAGCGAGGCGGCGAGAGCCCGCGCCCCCACCTGCGCAGGTGGCCCGGGCCTGAGCCCGGCGGGGGCGCGTCCAGGTGCTAGCGGGGGCGGGAGCGGGGGTGCGCGCCGAGCGGCTCTTACCCGGTGCCACAGTCCACCACGCAGGGAGGCAGGGAGCCCGCCATGCTCGGGACGCGCGGCGCTCAGGCCCGCCAGCCGCTAAGAGCGACCCGCCGCTGTCCGCTCAGCCGCCCGCTCGCCCCGCGCGCCGCTTCTCCCGCGAGCCTCCTCAGCGCCGCCGCCGGGAGCCCGGATGCGCCGCCGCCACCGTGTGACGTCACTTCGGACCGGCCAATCAGGACGTAGGGGCGCCCCGCCCCTCCCCTCGCCCGCCATCTTTAGGGCTGGCGGTGAAGCTTATTAGTCCACACGCCCAACCTGGCTGCTGGAGAGATTGGGATTTATTTTTAACTGACTCACGGTGAATGTGACCCCATTTCCGAGGCCTGGCTCCTTTCTCATTCTTTACGTCTCTGCTCAAATATCACCTTCTGGGACGTTGTCCCTGATCACCCTAACTAGGTTCCCTCCTCGCACTTTATTCTCTATCTCAACAATCTGTTGGTCTCATTCCTAGGACTTGGAGCAAAAATATTTTATTTATTTATTTGTAGTCTGTCTCCTCTACTGGACTATAGGTGGCACTGGATAGGGCTCGAGTCTGTCAACTTTCTATTGATGGCCCCGTGTCTACTTAACTATTTGGTGTACTCATGGGAAGCACCCAAATGTTGAACGAATGAATAACTTTCACCACATGGGGGAAAAAACTGCTGTTTGAATTACCATACCTTAGCAGGGAACTGGATAACTTATTCTAAGAAGAAAAATCTGCAAAACAATTGCATAGCTAGGCTTAAGGAATGAACGACCTTAGACTGAGTCAACACCGCACCAAGATCATTACCAGAAAATATTTTCAAGTATCAAAGGTGAGATGGTCATCCAAAAGCTCTTACAAAAACCAGAATAGAGCCGGGCGCGGTGACTCAAGCCTGTAATCCCAGCACTTAGGGAGGCTGAGACAGGATAATCGCGAGTTCAAAGCCAACCTCAGCAACGGGGAGGCGCTGAGCAACTCAGTGAGACCCTGTCTCTACATAAAACACAAAATAGGGCTGGAGATGTGGCTCAGTGGTCGAGTACCCCTGAGTTCATTCTCCAGTACCAAAAAAAAAAAAAACAGAATAGATTAATTTGCCATTAATCTATTAAAAGAAACAGAATGGATTAATTCTAGGTAATTCTTTTTTTTTTTTTTTTATTTTACCTGCAAGAGTCAAATAAGGCCTAGACCTAGAAAATGTTCAGGGAACTGAAGACAGAAGATTGGAGAAAAATTAAAGGTCAGGAGAGTGGAAGATCCCAGTATAGAACCTCAAGGCCAGCAATGGCTGTCTGGTCTACACTGCATTTTGCCAAAGTCCTACCCAGCTCGGATTCTGTTGTGGCACTAGCCAAGACATCATAGAAAAATTCCAGATTACAAAACATCGCCATTGTCATGTCTTTTATTTTCTTTACTTAATGCATGTATATTAAGTGAAGAAATCAAATATATCAACTGCCTACTATGCATGAGTCAGTTTTCATATTAGACTGGTCATGTAATAATAAGCAGGATGTACACAGTATCTGCTCCCACAAGCCTAGTAAGAGGTAGCCCCAGAAAACAGACGATAGTAATACAATGTGATAAATGATAACATGACACAAGTCCAAGGAGCCCAGAAACCCATTAAAGGGTACCTTAACTCTGGCTTGAGGATCTGTAGAGGTTTTTCAAAGCCATGGAATCTAAGCCAAAATCCAGAGGATAGGTAGACAGCAGCTAGGCTGGAGAGTACTTCTAGGATGGGAAACGTGTAGAGGCCAGGAGGACCTCCCAGCTCCACTTCATCAGGGAAGAAGCCTCGGCAGAAGTTTTGGGACCAACTAATAATGAAGGTGTGCCTTTTCAGAGAGTGCCACTTCTGTATAGGACTTACTGAAAATGGTGGTCACCATCAACTGCTGGTACAAGATAAAATTCCTGATTTCAGTGACTTCCTCTAGATACCACTAGCCTTTGAGGTATCAAAGATGTTTTTGTAGGCAATAGACAGAAAAACCAACTAAAAGTACAATGAGTAATAACCAAACTTTCTTATATAATAAGAAGTCCAGTAACTCCAGGACAGTTCAACAACTCAGTGACGTCATCGACTCAGTGATGTCATTGTGAGCCCAAATACTCGGTTCCATTAGGCTCTGCACATTGGCCATTGTCCTCAGGCTTAGTTTCTTGCACATTTGAAATGGTTTTTTCTGCTCCCAGCCCCAAAACTGTAAGAGGCAAAGAGAGAGGGCAACGCCTCTCCTGAGTCGCTTTCTAAAAGGAAGAAGGAGAAGACTCATCCCAGAAGTCCCCAGATGCTTCCCTCTTGTTTCATTAGCCAGCTGCATTTCCCTTGGGTGGCCATAACAAAGTACCAGAAGCTGGCTGACTTAATACTATGCTCTCATGGTTCTGAAGGCCAGAAGTCCAAGATCAAAGCATCAGCAGAACTATGCTCTCTCTGAAGATGACACAGGAAAATTTGTTCTGTGCCTTTTTCCTCCTTCTGGTATTGCTGGCAATCCTCGTGTTCCTTGGCTTGTACACACATCACTTCAGTCTCAATCTGCATTATCACATGGCCTTCTCCCTGGGTGTCTGTCAGTGTTTTCAGTGTTCTCTTCTTATAAGGACACCAGTCATATTGGATTAGGGCCACTCTTATGACCTCATCCTAACTTAATTACATCTGCTAATATCCTTTTTGCAGGTAAGACCACATTTACAGATACCAAAGGTTAGGATTCAACATTTGTTTTAAGAGGACACAGTTTATTTTATTTTTTTTAAATGATGTGCTATTATTTTTTTATATCTTTATTTATTTTATGTGGTGCTGAGGATCGAACCCAGTGCCTCATGTATGCGAGACAAGCGCTCAACCACTGAGCCATAACCCCAGCCCAAGAGGACACAGTTTAACCCATAACACCAGTCTATGCCAAAAGCAGTCATCAATACTGTATTGATTTGGACTATTGAAGACAATCCCGTAAGACCAAAAAGGGCCTTGTGTCTTCTGAAGTATATGGCTGCCAATACCTGACTGGAATTTTGTTCAGTCAGCAGGAAGGATAGCCATTTTGTAAGAACACAGCATAAAGACACACTGTGTGAGGACACAGTGAGAATTCTGCAAGCCAAGAAGAGAGGCTTCACCAAAACCCCACTGTGCTGGCACCCTGATCTCAGATTTCCAGCATCCAGAACTGTGAGAAAACACACTGTGGTTTTAGCCACGCAGCCTGCAGTATTCTGTGATGGCAGCCTGAGCAAACCAAGACAATCCTTGGCATCTTCTTCTGTGTTGTTCTTCTAGTGCTAAACTCTAGATCAGAAACCAGTTGCATTTCTTTTCACAATGCCAAGGGGAAAACACAGAGGTAAAAACTTTCCCTTTTGTAGGACGCACTTCAAGTATACCTTTTGATGACAACACTATTAAGAGGTTTGCTTTGTCCAGTACAGGGGAAATTCTGGCTACTGAATGCCCATTAGCCTAGGATTCTTTTCCCCTTGACTAGCTCAGCCTGCCTCCCTGACTATATGCCGCCTCTAACTTGTAATGAGAGGAATGTTTTCGTTGACTTCCATTAGGAGAAAGAGACCTTTCCTACTGTGCTTCCGCCTAACAACAGCCTCTTTCTCCAGCCCTGCCCAGCAGGCAGAATAATGGAAGCCAGAACAGCTCATAGATGGAATTCATGCATGAATTCCGTGGTAGATGATACAACTGTGCTTCCCCATCCTGAGGGCTGCATCATCCCACAACACTCACAAATGAACTTTTTAAAAATATTTTTTAGTTGTCAATGGATCTTTATTTTATTTTATTTATATGCAGTGCTGAGACTCGAACCCAGTGCCTCCCACATGCTAGACAAGTGCTCTACCACTGAGCCACAATCCCAGCCCCACAAATAAACTTTTAACAAACACTGGTGATGATGTGCACTTCTGCATATGAAGATAGAATAAGAACAAAACAATCAGGGCTTAGAGGTTTTTCTATCTAATGGAATTTAGTCCATGAGTACTTGAACAATGTGATCTTGATTTCCTGCATTTAACTAGTTGTCCTGGGCCAGAAAAAGAACGCAAAAACTAAAAGCTCTCTCAAAAACTGCCCACCCAGCAGCTCTGTGAATCGTAAATCTCAGAGCTGTAGGCAGGAGCGATCTGTGTGTTCCCTGTTGCCATGAAGATGCAAACAGAGGAAAGACTCCCAAAAAATTAGAACCCATTCCTTTGAAAGTCATTGGCATTCTCCTTTAAGAGGAAGGTCCTGTCAGTGCACTCAATGGACTTCCTTGGTGTCTTGGCAACAGCAGGAGAAAATGGTCCAAGCCAGAGTTGATTGGCTGAAGGATACTGAGTGTGGCAGAGAGTTGATAGCAGACTAAAACCCAGGAGACCCAAGGAAATTACTCAGGGACCTGAACACATTTACATCAACTCTGCTTTGTTTCTGTCTCCATCTGCGGCAATGAGTCCAACTGGAAACCTGGTCCTCCATGCCCCCTTCTCCACTGGCTCTCCTCCGAGGCCACCCAGTTGCCAAGTCCTGCTCCTTCAATGCCACCGTCTGCCTTCAGTCTCCGCCCCCACTTTTTATTCCTCTTGCTCAACTACTCAGTTGCCTCCCACCAGCCACCCTGTCTCCAGACTTCTGCCACTGCAGGACTTCTCTGGGGCAGACTAGGCTGCTGTGAAAGGCATCTTCACAAAATACAGGAAGTCTACATATCGTGTCAGTCTTCTTTCTCCAGAGCTCCTAGGGACTCCCTCCTACTATGGAACTTGGTCCAAACCCATATTATGGCATTCACGGTCCTGTGTGATCTGCTCTTATGCCACCTTTCTAATCTCCTCTCACGCTAAGCCCTTGGACACATCTGGACACACCAGGCCACACACTGTTCTTCACCACCTCTGTATTGTGCTGCAAGCTGCTCAGTCCGCAGCCTTCTTTTTCACCTGCCCCATCCTCTCTGTCCCTCTGGCTCTGTTCAGAGCTTGCTCATCCTTCCAGTTTCAGTTGATATCCACTCCATTTATTCAACAAAGCAGGCTGTGCTTCTGCTTGCCTCTGCCCAGAAGCCCTCACTACTTCCACATCCAGAGACGAATCTGAGAGTCTGCATTTTCCTAAGTTCCTCTCTTCTACAAAACAATATTTCAGTTTTGTTTTGTTGTTTTGGTTCTGGGGATCAAACCCAGAGTGCTCTACCACTGAGCTACAACTCCAGCCCTTTTTTTTTTTTTTTTAATTGTTTAAATCTGAAACAAGGTCTCAATGAGTTGCTGAGGCTGGCCTCAAATTTGCCAGCCTAGTCTCAGCCTCCAGAGTAAGTGGGATGACAGGAGTACACCTCCCGAACCTCACAGCCACAGCGGTTTAGTTTCATTTGGAACAATTTCCACTCCAATTCATATGGAGAACTGAATTACAAGATGTCTTCATTTACAAAGCATTTTCAGCACATCATCACATTTAATCTTTACAACATTCCAACAAGATGGATATTGCAAAGAGCCCTCTTAATCAAATGAGAAAACCAACGCTCATACTTTTTCAATTAGCATAGATTACAATTTAATTTCTCTCTAAGCACCTTCTTTAGGCTCCCTTGAGAAAACAAGAAAATGCTAAAGTGTTGCAAAGCCAAAATCTGGTAAGCACAAGTGTAACGAACATTCAGCTCAGAAGGAATCTCAGAGATCAGTCCTCAGACTACCCAGTCCTTCCATAACTTCATACACACTTTCCTAGTTTTGAACCCTTTTAATATTTCCTATTTCCATTAACAAATGCCCATGAACCCCCATCAGTCAATCACTGTATGTTCTAGAGACTGAGTAGCATCCAGTGAAAATCAGATTCTTTTGCCAATACAGTAAGAAACTGCTGAGTAGCGTAATTGGACCCCAAGCAATCCGGACAGAATGTCCTGCCAGACACTGGATCCAGGTTTCTTGCCATCATCCAGGCTCACAAGCGACAGGCTTCAGGCTGGCTCTTCAAGGGTCTCTTATTATTGATGTTCAACCTAGAACATTTTCAGAAGCAGCACAGGAGGGATTGTCACGTAATTGCAGTAGAATGAAGGAAGGAAGACTGCTCTCTTTCAAAAGTACCCTCCTCAGAGTCACTGTCCTTTTAGGCAGAAGTTGTGCTGGGAACCACAAAGAGCAGTAACAGGAAGGTAGGCAGGAAAGGGGAACCCTTGATGGGCGCAAAATTTTTTTTTCTTACAGCTAAAACTCTGGTTGCAACAATATGTATCTGGCAAGTAGACACAAAATTACAATGCTTCCATGTCTCATCTTTCTTTTTTGGGGTACTAGGAATTAAACTCAGGGATACTAGACCACTGAGTCACATCCCCAGCCCTACTTTGTGTTTTATGTAGAGACAGGGTCCACTGAGTTACTTAGCACCTCGCCATTGCTGAGGCTGGATTTGAACTCGCAACTCCTGTCTCAGCCTCCCAGAGTGCTGGGATTACAGGCGTGCCCACCACCATGCCCAGCTTTTTTGTCTTATCTTTCTATTCCTTGCCCTTACCTTACTTACCAAGGTGCAAAAATTCTAAACAAGAGTAGTTTGCAAGGGCTGGGGCCGGGGCTGTAGCTCAGCGGCAGAGCACTTGCCTAGCATGTGTGAGGCACTGGGTTTGATCCTTAGCACTACATAAAAATAAACAAAATAAAGGCATTTTGTCCATCTACAACTACAAAAAGAATTTTTTTTCTTTAAAGTAGCTTGCAGAAAAAAATATGTAGGCCCCATGTTCTTCATAGCTGTAACTGATTGCAATAGCTATTCATTGGGGTAAAAATCAGACTATGTACTTAATCCAAATATTTTTGGTTATATTAACTGATACTAAGAAAAGTTAATTTATAAAATTAATTCTACTTGTTTACCAAAGTATGGAAAGAGCCCATATTTTGAAGTCTCTTAGATCTGTCTCTACATCTTTTCTCAGAAACACAACTACGTTTTTGCATGAATGATTTAATATCTCTGAGCTTTATTTTCCTTATATGTAAGGAAGCCTTTTTCTGAATTTTAAAGTCAGTGTATAAAAATATCAGGCATCATAACATGGAAAGTATTCAAAATCATTGTTGCCCTGACTCTCAGCAGCCACTTTCCTCTGATTAGTAATTCTCTTAATTTTAGTTCTGTGGCCCAAATCACACAGCTCCATTTTGACTTCCTGGATTATAACCAGGATGTGAAAGGGTTGAGTTAGACATTTGAGATATTCCCCCTATAATGGAGATCAGCCACATTGAATTATTTATATCCTCTTACCAGCTCTCCCTTGTAACCGCAGACACTAAGCTGTCATGGTGCTAAAGCTTTGGTAATTCATTGCTCCATAGTCCATAGTGGTAAAAAGTGCAAGCTTTCAGGCCAAACTGCCTGATTTGAATTTCAGCTTTGACTTTATGAATTTGAGACCTTGGGCAACTTGGTTGACCTCTCTGATCCTCAGTTTCTATCTTAATAAAATGCAAAAAATTATAGCACCTACTTCACAGAGCTGAGTTAAAGATAGAGGTAATTTGTAGCCAGGGACAGTGGTACACACCTTTAATTCCAGTGACTCAAGAGGCTGAAGCAGGAGGTTTGTAAATTTGAGGCCAACCTGGGCAACTCAGGGAGAATTTGTCTCAAAATAAATTTTAAAAACCTGGGGCTGTAACTCAGTGGTGAAGCACAACTGGGTTCAATATCCAGTACTATAATAGATAGATTGATTGATAGAGAGAGAGAGAGAGACTGATTTTCAAACGAATGATTTATGCAAAGCCCTTACAATAGCACCTGATATATGGTGTTAGTCAGCTTTTCATCACTGTAACCAAAATACCCAACAAGAACAACTTAGGGGGTTAAAAAAAAAATCAATTTAGAGGAAGAAAAGTTTGAGTTCAGGGTTTCAGAGGTGTAGTACATGGTCAGCTGACTCCATTGCTCTGGGCCCGAGGTGAGGTAGAGCATCATGGCACAGAACATAGAGGAGGGGGGCTGCTCGGCTCCTGGCAGCCAGGACGCAGAGAGGAGGAGGAGTCAGGGAGACAAGGTGTCATCCCCAAGGGCATGTCCCCAGTGACTCATGTCTTCCAGCCATGCTCCATATGCCTAAAGTTACCACCCAATGCAGGAGTCCTTTCAAATGGATTAATCCACTGATGAGATTTCAGCTCTCATGATCTAATCACTTCTCCTCTGATAGACATTGTCTCCTGAGCTTTTGGGGGACATTTCCTATTCAACATAGCAAATATTAAGTAAATGGTGGCTATTTTTGTTGTTATGATTTCACCCTTATTACAGTTGCCCGGGAATCAGATGTTCTAGGTTGACCCCATTCATAATTACTTTTAACCTATTTAGCTACTGAGAAACTACCACTGGAAATGGGCGACCCTATTTTTGCCCTATTGAGAAGATAAGCTAAATTGAAACCATTTGTACCCCAGAGCTGTGCTGTTTAGCACTGGCAACTTGCACCAAAGCTGTGGGCTTTCTCATGACCATCTTAAAGCAATCTCCCACCAACCTGCCTTCTGCCACATGAGACCCCCAGAGGGACCCAAGGAGATCTAGAGAGGAGACCTCAGCTCAGGACAACAGGGTCCTGGCATATGTGACAGAAAAGGATGTCAGTACATGTCAGATTTTGAGGCAGAGAGATTTACTTAGGAAGCCACAGAGCACACATTCACGGAAAATTCAGGCTATGTCACAAGTAACACGCTTTTGGAGTCTCGGGTTCATTTCTTAAAGGAAAGTTTATAAGAGTTGGACATAGGGAGGTATGTGGGGATGGCATCAGTGGGCTGATGCCAAGATTGTCTACGATGGGCCTGGTGTTTTGCAGGGTCCTTAAGTTGACATCATCTCCATTTTCTGATCAATAGATAACGTGGGAAAATACCCCAGATTAAAGGATTCATAACTCCCTTTGCTCAATCTATTCTAAAAATACATGTATTCATGGGCTAATTAATTTCATAGGGCAGTTTTCATAAGGGGGTGAATTTCAGTAACTTTAAGATTGTGAGTGATTTATAGATTTCCCAGATATTTGGGATGTCAGGCCTAGGGAAGAAATGACTTTGTTACTGGAGGAGGTCTAGGGAGTTCCTGGAGAGGGGACCTGAAATCAGGCCAAGTGGGGTTCTTGACAAATGTCACAGAAATGAATTTAGGGTGCATCAATTAGAGACACAGATTTCTTAGGAACGCAGAACCATGTTTGAGGGGAGAGGCGGTCCATCTCAAGAGTGGGAAGCAGCTCTGAGATAGGGACATTAATATTTACAGAGGGACAGAAGGAAGGAGCCAACCTAAAGGTGAGTCCAGGTGGAATTTCACAGAATCCTGCCATTTTTCCCTGGACTCAGGCACTGCCCTTACCTCCTGTGACTTTTTGAGGTCAAGGACTTGGGCCAAAGACAAGGGCCAGGGACACAGGCCGAGCTGCTCAGCAGTTGCTTGCTCTGCACTGCAGTGGTTCACAGGCGTATCCTGAGTATGCATGCTTTTGTTTGAAGATTGAGTGTGTCTTCCTTTTTCTGTATCCCCAGCCTCACTTCTTAGCTTGGGGAGGGCGGTTATGAAGAACAAAGCTCTAGTCTCCATGTCCATCCTTTTGTCTCCTTTCTACCACCTTTTTTAAAATTCCTTCTATCCTACTTCACCCCCACCCCATACACTTGCAATTCTCACCCTCCCACCCCTCCTTCCAAATGCTATGGATCAAACCCGGGCCTTGTGCACATCAGGCAAGTGCTTTACCACTGAGCCCACCCTCACCCCATCAATTCTTATTCCTAAGAGCAGCTAAAGGACACAAGTCCATTTTCCAGAGCTGCTTTGAGCTGGCCCTGCCTAGTCAGGGATAGAAAGTCATCCTAATTGAATCCAAAGAAGATGGAGAGAAACTGATCTCAGTTATTGGGATGGGTTGGAATCTTTCTATTTTCCGTCCTCCTAACACAGAACTCTTGCAATCAGGAAGATTCAAATTTTATCAAGAGATTAGGAGCCAGACGTGGTGATGCACACCTGTGATCCCAGCAACTCAGGAGGCTGAGGCAGGAGGATTGCGAGTTCAAAGCCAGTCTCAGCAACTTAGTGAGGCCCTAAGCAACTTAGTGAGACCCTGTCTCTAAATAAAATATTAAAAAGGGCTGGGGATGTGGCTCAGTGGTTAAGCATCACTGGGTTGAATCCCTGGTGCCATAAATAAATAAATAAATAAATAAATAAATAAATAAATACAGATTCAAGTAAATTCTGACCCTGTTAAAGCTCATTGCCTGAGTAATCAAAAGCTTAACAAAGAGAGCAAACTCAAGAGACTATCTTGATAAGACAAAATTCTTGCTCTTTAAGCCTGTTCTTTATAATTATCACTAAGAACAGAATACCTCACTGCTTTAGTTAGATTTTGAATTACATCAGCATATAAAATTTTGATGTTAGAAAAACTTTCTTAATTATAGCCAATTTCATCACACTTGTACATTTCCTGTTATGAGCCTTAACTTTGATGACCCTTTTATAACTCAACTGAGTTGTAGTTCTCTATAACTTACTTACATCCTCAGCTTTTTGTCCTCTCTTTTTCCCCTCTGGGAACAATTCAAACATTTTGCTTTAGGACAAAAATTCTTTTTAGCTTTTTTCATCAGCCTAGATTGTTTATTCTAAAATAATTGGTGCAGCATTTTCACTAAATCAAGGTTTCTAAATCTCAGTGACCACAGGCTCTTTTTTCCCATTGTTTTTTTTATTGGCGCATTATAGTCATACCTAATAGTGGGATTTGTTGTTACATATTCATACATGCACACAATACAACAATATAATTTGACTAATATCATTCCCCAGTATTTCCTCTCCCCCATTCCCTGATCCCATTCCTCTACTGATCTCCCTGTGGTTTTCATGAGATCTCCCCCATGACCATTATCTTTCTTTTCCTTCTTCCTATCTAGCTTCCGCATATGAAAGAAAACACATTGACTTTCTCTGCGTTTGGCTTATTTCACTTAACATAATGGTCTCTAATTCCATCCATTTTCCTGCAAATAACATAATTTTATTTTTCATCATGGCTGAATAAAACTCCATTGTGTATATACACCACATTTTCTTTATCCATTCATCTGCTGATGGACACCTACTCTGGTTCCATAGTCACCTATTGTGAATTGTGCTGCTATAAACATAGGTGTCACTATAGTATGATGACTTTAATTCTTTTTTTTTTAAGTTTGACACCTATTGATAAATCATTTTATCTATTTATTTATTTATTAGTAGTCAATTGACCTTTTTTTTTTATTTATATGCATTGCTGAGAATCGACCCCAGTGCCTCACACATGCTAGGCAAGCGCTCTACCACTGAGCCACAATCCCAGCCTGACTTTAATTCTTCAGGATAAATACCAAGTGGTATAGCTAGGTCATATGGTGGTTCCATGCCTAGTCTTTTGAGGCATCTCCATACTGATTTCCATAGTGATTGTACTAATTTACAGTCCCACCAACAGTGTAAAAGTGGTCCCTTTTCTCCACATCCTATTCAGCGTTTATTGTTATTTGTATTTGATGGCTGCCATTCTGACTGGTATGAGAGGAAATCTCAGTGTAGTTTTGATTTTTATTTCTCTAATTGCTAATAATTTTTTTTTCATGTGTTTATGGGCCATTTGTATTTCTTCTTTCAAGATGTGTCTGTTTGGTCTCCCAGCAGCTCAGCCGGCATTTCACTTTTGCTAAAGGTGAGGGACATGTGAGCTGGCAGCTAGGCCTCACCTCGGGGAGCTGGTTTCTGGTGGAGGAACCTGGAGTCTCCTGCTGCATTTCAGTCGTGCAATAGTTCTGCCCTTGCGATTGAGGGTGGAGAGATGCAGTGGATTTGGGAATAAAGTGGTTTACAGAAGAGATGAAATGTGGTCTGAGGGTCCACATTCCTATGAAAGACCTCCAAGAGAAGGAGTACCTCCTCAGAGTCACCCCGACGATGGCTACCATAGAGTAGTTAATGTTGTGCCAAAGAAACCACCACTGCTGGACAGACCTGGTAAAGGAAACTACAGTAGATATTACAGTGAGGTTGATTATTGAGAATATGAAGAGGGTCGTGGTTTTTGTCATGATCGAAGAAGTGGTCCACCCCACCGAGGAGATGAATCTGGCTACAGAGGGACAATAGATGATCATTCTGCAAACCAACAGCCTGAGTACAGGGACATGAGAGATGGCTTTAGAAGAAAAAGTTTCTACTCTTCCCATTATGCGAGAGACCCGTTTCCTCATTAAAGGGATGCTCCTTTTTTCAGAGAATCGCCTGTAGGCCGAAAGGACCCTCCACACGGCCGCCCTGGCTCCAGTGTCACTAGTAGAAGCTACTCTCTGGAACGAAGCAAAGCATACTCTTTCCATCAATCTCAACACAGAAGTAAAGAAGGACTTGTTCAGTCTTTGAAAACATCAAGGGACCCTTCACCCTCATGTTCATCCGCAGTTCCTTCATCAAAGAGTTAGACAAACCCAGGAGGCTAACTGAAAAGGAATTGGCTGCGGCTGCAAGCAAGTGGGCCACTGAGAAGCTGGAGAAATCAGAGGAAAGCAACTTACCTGAAATTTCTGAGTTTGAGACAGGAGCCACAGCACCATTATCCATTGACCAGCCCAAAGAACCTGAGTCAAATACAACAGAGGACACAGTCGCTCTAAAGTGGCAGCATCAAAAACCAAAGAGACTAACTGGGTGGACCAACAGGACTGTGAAACATGTGTGATGGTGGTGAAAACGCTGACTGAGAAAGATCTTGCATTAGAAAAGTCTCTGCAGAGCCGGGCGCAGTGGCGCACGACTGTCATCCCAGCGGCTTGGGAGGCTGAGGCAGGAGGATCGCAAGTTCAAAGCCAGCTTCAGCAAAAGCGAGGCACTAAGCAACTTGGTGAGACCCTTTCTCTACATAAAATACAAAATAGGGCTGGGGATGTGGCTCAGTGGTTCAGTGTCCCTGAGTTCAATCCCCAGTACCTCCCACCATCCCCCCAAAAAAAGAAAAAGAAAAGGTCTCTACAGTTTGCACTGAGGCAGAATTTGCATAAATAGGTGAGCAGTGTGTTGAAGAACTCAAGCATTTCATTGCAGAGTGTGATACTTCCCCCAAGATTTTAGAGAGCCTTTTAGAATATTTAGTGCCCAGGCAAAAACAAAAAACAAAAAAAAAAACACTTCTAGATTGTTTTTCAATTGATCAAATCCTTAACATATGGAATTTTTGTAATGAAGAGAAATACTTTATGATAGTCGACCACATTTCCAGTATCAAATAAACATCTAAAATAGTCTGCTGGAAACATTTTAATTAGAATTTTTTTTAAAAACTTGTCTAGAGCCTCCTAATCCCTACACAACCTTGCCCCTCCACCCAAATGATGGCCCATTGATTTTTTTAAAAATATTTTTGTAGTTGTTAATGAATCTCCATTTTACTTATTTATTTATTTTTATTTTTTATTTTTTTATACTGGAAATTGAACTCAGGGGCACTCGACCACTGAGCCACACCCCCAGCCCTATTTTGTGTTTTATGTAGAGACAGGGTCTCACTGAGTTGCTTAGCACCTCACCATTGCTGAGGCTGGCTTTGAACTTGCGATTCTCCTGTCTCAGCCTCCCAAAGTGCTGGGATTACAGGCTTGCACCACCGTGCCCGGCTGGATCTTTATTTTCTTTGTGTATTATTTATATGTGGTGCTGAGGATCGAACCCAGTGCCTCACACATGCTAGGCAAGCGCTCTACCACTAAACTACAGTCCCAGCACCCCCATTGATTTTTTAAGCTTGGAAAAAGCAGTCCTGGGGAGTAGTGTTCTGTAGTTACTCGTGCTCTGTAGTCTTCCACAGTGTGTGATCATTTGGTCACATGAGTGTAATTTACATGTTTGAGATCATTTCACTTAAATGGTAGACTTTTTGCATTTCATAGTGAAGATACCATGTGGAAATATTTAGAATTCTGAGTTGTTATTTTATTGACTTGTGCTTGTTTTTCTTAGGCTTCATAACTTTAGTATGTTAATGTGTCCTATCTTGATACATTAGTATCTTAGAGAATATTTGCTTTGAGAATAATTCTCCATGATACAGTAGAGCACTTAAAATATCCAAGAGACACCTTAGAACAAAATCCTTTTTTCCAAGTAATGAACTCAATGTTTCTCTTCCGAAATACTCCTGAAACTCTTGACTATTCTCACGGCTGTGTAGTCTTCAACAATATCATATACAAGACTAGTAGAAGAGGCAATTTTTGATGAATGATAAAGAGATATTTTAAAATTGAGATTTTTCAGAAACACTTCTGATCAATAGAGGAACAATTTAAAATATACAAGAGCACTGTAATTTTCTTTCCTTAAAAAAGGTGATCGATAACATGCTCATGATTAAGCCATTTGCAGAATTATTCTTTGTTAATCTGTGTAACTTGATGAGTTCTTTTTCTGCTGAGTTTTAGAGGTTCCTAGCCCTTAAAAATATTCTTCAAAGAAACAGAGCAAAACAGGCAGGAAGCCCACACAGCCACTCACTACAAGCCAGGCTGTGTCCACAGTCCTTCATGAGTGAGCCACTCAAATCACGGGTTAGCTAACAACCTACCTGGGACCATTAGGATGCTCCACTTATTTCCTGGTCACTTCCAGCAGCCTGGTGCCATTGAGCCAAAATGTATAATTTTGTGACATTAGTGAGGAAACCGTGGAAAATCGTGTTTGTTATTACTAATAAGTTTCATTATCCTCCCATCTCTTCTCATTTCTATTCTATTCTCGCTTCAACTTTGGCATTAATGTTAGTGAATATACTACCTAAACAGCTCCCCCAGAGTATATCAAGATTATATTAAAAGTGGAAATAGCAGTATAAATATTTTTAATGGATTCTATCATGAGTGCCCTCAAATATATATTATGGCATTCCACGAATTTAAAAACTAATGGAGGGCAACATTTATTTTTTTAAGTTTCCTAAGGGAGACTACCTTGAATTTTTATTTTTACCATTAAGATGTTGTACTTAGCTAACTTTTATAAAGCATCAGCCAAATGAAATTCCACTTACTATCTCTGATATTCTTCCTTAATGTGAACAGTGCTTTGTTCCTTACCATAGAAAGAGGAGGAAAGTACTGGTGTCCTATCCTCCTGGCCCCAGTGTTTCCTTTTCCTTAAATATTCTAGTCCTAGGATTCCATTTCTTTAAGATGTCACAAGTTTGAAAATAAAAACTGAGAAACTACCAGAGGCAAAGGAGTGCTCACTTCATTGAAATTCATTAAAAGGAAAAGTCTTACTAACAGATACATTTAAATGTAGGTTCAAGCCGGGCGCAATGGTTCAAGCCTGTAATTCCAGCACTTTGGGAGGCTGAGACAGGAGAATTGCAAGTTCAAAGCCAACCTCAGCAAGGCGAGGCGCTAAGCAACTCAGTGAGACCCTGTCTCTACATAAAACACAAAATAGGGCTGGGCATGTGGCTCAGTGGTCGAGTGCCCCTGAGTTCAATCCCCAGTACCAAAAAAAAAAAAATGTAGTTTCAACATATAATTTCTTCTTCTTCCTTTCTCTCAAATTACATTCAATATTTAAAGCTCTTTATAGCTCGCCATCAGCATTATTCTGCTAGGCTTGTCAGTGTTAAGCTTGTTGGGGATTTTTCCTTTCTTTTTCTAAATGCCTCTTAAACTCCAATTATAGGACAAACTCAGATGTGTACCAGAGTATGTATTTTGTAAAATGTTCTTGATTAAAGAGATATGTTTGGAAATTATCCCCATTGTTTTTGAGTATACACAACTGATGTGATAAAATTTTCATTATCTTATCATAAAACCTTGATAATCAACATGGGGAAAGCAGATATTATAAAGCTTTTTGTGAATTTTAAAAGTACAAAATAAAGCAACCAAGTTTAAATAATAAAAAAAGAAGTGTCTGTTTGGTTCATTTGCCCATTTATTAATTGGTGTTATTTGTTTTTGTCTGTTTTAGTGTTAAGTTTTTTGAATTATTTATATATTGTAGTTATTAAACTTATGTTAGAAGACTAGCTAGCAGCTGGGCATGGTGGTGCATGCCTGTAATCCCAGCAACTCAGGAGGGTGAAACAGGAGGATTGCAAGTTCAAAGTTAGCCTCAGCAATGACAGTTAAGGATACAGGGCACAGAGGGCAAAGATGGGGAGAGAAGAGGCTTGTTTACTTTTTTAAATTTTCAACAACTGTCAGAGGCACTGAATATTTTATCATTACTATAGAAAGAGTAATTAAATCTTTGAAACAGAAACCTATAGAACAGAAGCATGTGCCACCGCCTCCCAAACCTGCGTGACCTCTGCTCCCAGGATGTACATACAAGCCAGTCAGCACTCTGTTAGCTACGTTATAATAGTAGTTGTGGAAGGGCTGGGGGTGTAGCTCAGTGGTAGAGTACGTGCTGAGCATGCACAGGGCTCTGAGTTCAAGCACTTGTCCAAAAAGAATAGCAGTTGTGGGTAATTAAGTAAAATGTATAACGTTCTTAATATGGGTAAATATGTTCTAAGCACAAACAACCAAAGATACAGTTAAGTTCTAGAGCTCAATCCATGTTTAAGTTGGAACTTTTTTTTCTTTTGTAGTGCTGGGGATTGAACCCAGGGCCTTGTGCACACTAGGCTAGTGCTCTATCACTGAGCCACACATTGTCCCTGGAACTAGTGTTTTTGTATTTGGGAGTTTTTTCCCCACTTTTTTTTTTTATTGGTGCATTGTGGTTGGATAGAATGGTGGAATTTGTTGTTACATACATGTGCATTTGTACATGTGCACAGTATATCAATATAATTTGGCCAATATCACTTCCCAGCATTTCCTGTCAATCTCCCCTCCTTCCACTTCCTGGTCCTTTTTCTCCTCTGGTCTCTCTTTGATTTTCATGAGATCTGCCCTAATCTTTCTTTTTCTTTTCATCACTAGCTTCTGCATATGAGAGAAAACATATAACCCTTGGCCTTCTGAGTTTCACTTATTTCAATTAACATAATAGTCTCTATTTCCATCCATTTTCCTGAAAATGACATAATTTCATTTTCCTTTATGGTTGAATAAAACTCCATTGTCTATATAGACCACATTTTCTTTATCCATTCATCCATTGATGAGCAAGCACCCAGGCTGGTTCCATGGTTTGGCTACTGTGAACTGTGCTGCTATAGAGGAGCCAGTGTTTTCAGACACTTATTCACTGTGCTTGAAGCTTTACAAGGGTGATTTTGTTATTCCCACAACAGCTCTGTGAATTGGACCTATATTTACTTTCCTTTTACAGACAGAGGAAGCAAGTTTAATCCTAATTTGATTCAGGATTCAAATGCAGCAACAAACTCCAAAACCACATGTTCCTCAGCCAGAGTGTTCCATAGTACAGTCAGCTGTGTTCCATGGCAGGCGGTCACCTATTTTCAATCCAGGAAGAAGCAAGGACAGTCCCTCAGCAAGGTGACAGTGGGTGTCTTCTCAGGAGGTGGTGTGTAGGGTGAGTAGGGACTTTAAGCCAAATGACACAGGTTTAAGTACTACCATGCCACTTGTTACCCTGGGCAAATTTCTCATTCTCCCTGAGACAATACACCTAGCTGTAAAACCGGGGGAAGTAAGGTGGACCCTAGAGAATAGCCTGCAGATTAAGTGATGTGGACATGATGCATGTCTAACTTATTAAGCCTCAGTCCGTGGCAACAGTCCTCTGCCCCTATGCTTTGATGGCAGAATTGTGAGCTCTTGGAAATATGCAATCCCTTTGTTCTTTTATTTTTTTTTCAAGGTACTGGGGATGGCACCCAGGAACTCTGTGTGCCAGACAAGTACTCTATCACTAAGCTGCACTCCAGCCAGAAAAATGCAATCTCTAACAAGAAGCTGGGATGGTTTCACCAAGAAGGTAGAGTCAGGTACATCCTCCACTTCTCTCAGGTCTCAGGAACCTTATCCTGAGCTATTAAAAAGCATTTCCTCCAAGCAATACACTGTAGGCAGGCAGATCATCAGAAGTATTTCCCCAGCCTACAGTAGCAGCCTCTCTCAAAGCAATTCAGTCATATCTGTAGCCCTCGCTGGGTTACCTACAGCTGACAAAAGAGAAAAATGATGAAAGATCTCAAGTTAATAGAATGGGTAGTATGCGGAGCTAGAGCAAAGTAAGGGGAGCCAAGGTGGGGGTTGGATATCATTAACAGAGGGAAAGTCAGTGGAGATTGACAGGAGGGAGCAGGGATGGAAAAGGGGAGGACATGCAGAATGAATTTGACAAAATTACTTGATGTGCATGTATAAATATACCACAGGGAATTCCATCTTCATGTGCATCTGTAAAGTACCAATTAAAGATAAATAAATAAATGAGTGGAAGGTAAAACTATAGAAGAGAGGAAGGGAGATGGGGGTGGGGACCAAGGACTGAAATGGAGTAAATTGATTTCCATGCATGTATGATTATGTCAGAATGAACCCAACTATTATGTACAACTATAACACACTAATAAAAAGAAAAATGAATAAATAAATTTGATGAGTGTGTGGGATCAATCACTAAAACAAACAAAATAACACACGACCACCTCCTGATGGGCTTTGCAATGTTATCTATGGTTGGAAGCTACTGGAAGTGATGGGGACACCCACAAAGACCATAGGTATTCTAGGAACTGCCTTCGACTCTTGGAAGTATGCACTGCAGTGAACCTTCCTACAGATTCCAGTAGCACCCATGGCTCAGGTTCCAGACTGCTTTGCCAGGGACCAGGGGTATTATCTTTTACAAGTTACCAAACCTCAGCTTCTCTGTGCTCAACAGCAATGTTAGAATATAAAAATATCGTCTTCGCAGAACTGGAAAAGCTGAAGAATCACCAAATGCATTTAATAGCCGCAGGTTTGTTTTCTACATAGCCTGTGCCATGCTCCAGCAAGGCCATTGTGAGCAAAAATAGTCAATAATCATTTGCACTGAGCTAGTTGCCACTTTAGGTGTTTGTGAGAGTGTTGCACACACATACAAAAAGCTCAGAAGGCACCTTTTTAGGGAGCAGGGTTGTGGAGAGGGGGTGTTAAGCCTGCAGCAGACACTCATGCCTTTGTTTCTAAAGTCTACCTTGTCTGAAACTGAGAAGTAAAAGACTCTCTGAGGTTGGCATTATTGTTATTTCATACACAAGGGATCTAGGTCCCAGAGAGATTCAGAAACTGTCCAGGATCAAAGACAGGGAGGCAACAGGAGAGGAATTTGAATAGGTCCCTCTGACCCCAAGCTTCTAACGCTAATGCATCAAGCAAACATGAATCAGACAAACTGTTAACTATCTGCAGGCATATTTTTGCATTTTGCCCCCGACTTCACTTTGGCATTAATAAATGCAATGTTTGAAGCCCAGCACAATGGTGTGTGCCTATTGTCCCAGCTACAATGGGAGGCTGGGACGGAGGATTTCTTGAGCCCAAGAATTTGAGGTCAGCCTGGGCAACATAGCAAGACCCTATCTCTAAAATTAAAAAATAAAAACAAATAACCAAAAATGTTCGATCCAGCTTCAGGGACTCAGAATCAGTCCAAGGCAAGATAGGGTCAGGAACCAGGAATACCAGCAGTGTCAGAGTACAAGACAGGCAACAGTCAGTCTTCAAATACTTAGGCATATACTGCTCTAAAACAATATTTAAATGTGCACCATATATATGTGTATGCATGCATATGCCATATATAAATAATTATATATGTAATTATATGTACTACTACACTAATATTGTTCTAAAACACACACAAAAGAAAACTGCAAAAGAATGCAATAAATAATACTTTACCATAATTCTAATTTTATTTCATGTATTAATGTAACAAAAATCTTTTTGCTTTGTGACCATGTTCCATTATTTCATAAGATCTTTATCCTGGGAAGAACAGTTATCCAAAGGTTGGTATCAAATACAGTTGACTTCTCGACTTGTTGCCATTATTGAAACTGGCTAATGTGCTGGGAAAGACACCTCTCAGAAGTAGAAAAAGGACCGCCTGCTGGCTGCGCGAGAAGGTTCTGCAAAACCCTGCAATGCAACGCCCGGTGGATCTGGGTGCCGTGCCGAGGAGCTCCAGGGCCATCTTCCAGCCATACAAACCTTGTGAAGCTCACCCAAGTCACGATAACATAAGACAGAGGAAGCCACTTTATCCTGGGCACACAGACCACTGACCTTGCCAATATGCTAAAAGCAAGGGGACACCCCAGCACAGCCTCCTGGGAGCACAGGCTCCTCTTCACTTCCCATCAGTGGCACTGTGACCAAAAGGGGGAGCCCATGACCACCAGTTGATTAGAAAGCAAAGCTTTGTTTCTGTTTATATTGAAAAAAAAATACAAGAATTATTTTTTATATTTTTTTTTCCTGCAACCTCAGTGCACTGTCTTAAATAAACTCCACTTTGGGGATCAGCACTCTAGGGAACAGGAGAGGTCAAGCACTGGTAAAGGTCCCACCGGAGCCAAGCCTCAGCAGGGCCTTTGCACTGTGGAGGATCAGGATCCCTGAGGTGCCGCTACGTGCCGCCACACCCCAGCCCCAAACACAGTGGCAGTTCTGATTCTTGGGCCCTGCCACCTGGGCAAGGGGATTCCTGTTTCCTTCTTCTTCCTCTTCCTCCCCCTCCCCCTCTTCTTCATCATTATTTTTCCTCATTCACTCAGGGATTGGGCAGGACCAAATTTAAAGACTACAGATTTTCATTTCTGCATTTGGACAGGGCTGTTTACAGGCAGGGACTTGTGATAATAAGTCATTAAGCAACATCATCATGAGGGTTCTGGCCCTTAATCAGATTGACTGGGCTCTCTAGCCAATCATCCGGTAGCTTCCCTAACATTCCACCTACTTCATTTCTAAGATCAAGGCTTTGGACCCGCTCCCATTCAAAAACCTTTTAATTCTACAAAATGGAAAGGTGGCAAATACTAATTGTAAAGCCAGATGACCAAAAGGAGGCAAATTAAAACCGCTGGGCTTTATTGGAAATACAGCTCTCGGGCTGAACTCTCCCGTCCATCCAAGAGTGTACAGGAGAATGGCTCAGTGTTCCAGGTACAGAAAATTTTAAAAGGCCCGGTCAGGAAAAGGAGGGCTTAAGGCAGGAAGAGAAGGTCAGAGTTCTTCCTGGATGAGTCAGGAAAATCCTGCTGATTGACAGGAAGCGCCTCTACTGCTGATGGTCAGCGTCTGGCTGGCTGCTCCTCTGTGCTTGCAGGCAGATGCCCCTAACTGGACACCCTGAACCGACCTAACACTTAACCACCTCTGGAAATATAGTGTCTGTAAGACGAACGACCAGATGGAGGTGAAACAGGACCAACACAGGCTTTTATTCTAGGAAATATGCTCCCGGACCAGTTTCCCGACCAGTCACCAGGCTCGAACAGGTCGGGAAAATGGCGCTGTGCCTCGTGTTACACAGGGTTATATAGCCTCTCCCCATCCGGAAAAGGCAGGCTTGAGGCCAGGAAGAGGTGTTGACTTAGAGTCCAGTGTCTTCTGAGACTGGTTTGGTGCAGCAGGTGATGT